>JAIPRN010001111.1:13404-54099 GCA_025469175.1 Geopemphigus sp. TES_GeoC_2020
TATATATATATATATATATATATATATATAAATTATTTAATTGAAAGTATTTGAATATAATACATTTTGAAGTATTCATTATTTTGTTAGTACTCCAAATTATGTCTTCTTTCTCGCTTCTTTCCCAGCTATTTGGGGTCAGCCATTTTTGTCTTAAATCTCCATTTGACTCGACTCTCACATAATTTAAACACACACCGGTAGACCTCATATCACATGCCATCATGTTCAACTACTTCTTTGGTCTTCCTCTTTCTTTAACGCTCAATTCCATAACCGTTCTTACTACTTCTGAATTATCTCTTCAAAACAACCAAATTATCGAAATCTATTTTCTTTTATCTTATCCATGATTGACACTTATCCTATGCTTCCTCTTACATATTCATTTCTTATCCTATCTTCCCCTCACCCTACTCATCCGTCAAAAGGCATTCTCATCTCATATCAAATTAATGCTCTATATATTCTGACATCTATTAATCCTTAATCCCTTTCCTTCCAGAGCTAATTTCCACACATCAAGTCTTTGATTAACGCCCTCTCTATTTTCTCTTACCAACACTGTCATCAGCAAATAACATACACCATAGTATCTTCCCTTGTATTTCTTTTGTAACTGTCCATTACCACAGAGAACAGATAAGGGCTTAAAGCCAAGTTCACACAGAGTTTAAACTGTACGAGAATACTCTTCCTTCCAAGTATGTCTCACAACTGCTTGACTTTCATAACTGATAATTTACGACCTCTAGTTCACATTGATCTATTTAGTCATTACTAATGTAATTATTTATGGTTCCTTATTATTTATGTTGGATTCTATAGACACAAAACTTTGTATTTGGAGTTTAAGAGCTCTCAAAGTCTTCATGTTTAGTTGTTTGGCCCCAAAAGTCGAATTCTATTTTTAATGATAAATTCTTTTAATTCTTTCTAACATATTAACAGCTTCTCTGATATATGATAGCAAAGCTTGTTAATTTTGAAGTAGTCTTTTATGGAGCTGTCCAATTTCATATTAAAGGAAGCTTGATCCATTTTCGTTTGGCAACTTCAAATTGGTCATCTAATCCACAATTGTCTATATCTTCTAGTCTTTTTAATGTATTATCACATTAAACTTGTGAATTACAAAAATTTAATATGGTTTCGTTGGTTTTTCGATTTTGTTTCTGAAATGAATGAACAATAGTAAAACACGATACCTTAGGCTAATAAATATCAACTGCAGATGCTCCTGATTTTTAGTTATTTATTTTTTATAATTCTTAGTAATAAGCTAATTTAATATTATTAATCATTTGAGTTACTTCAGCAGTACCAAAATCATTTATATCACATTTTGTTTTACAGCTCCATATCTTGCATTTCTATCACTGTATATTTTGGAATTTATTTTCCACCAACATTCTGCATCATAATACAATTAAACAAATTAAATTGTTTGTGTAACATTCCTTTTGTAAACAGACATTACACTGAGGTAGAAAAATTATAAAATTATTTATTTAATAATAAAACGTATTAATTTATTTAATGAGAAATTTTAAACATTTACAAAAATTGAAAAAAAATACGTAGGTATGATTTAAGTCTAGATGTTTTACGACTAAACTGATCGTGTTCACTCCAATATGCTAGAGAAACTAAGACTGATCTATTTTTGGTCATTGATAATTCCCACTACAATGGCCAGTAAGTTCACACTAGGTAGTTTATCACGATTAACTGGCTTAGTAGTAGTATTCTCGTCCAGTTTACAACTGTGTGAACCCAGCTTAAAGCTGATCCCTGGTGCACACCTATTCCTACCATAAAAGCTTCATTTCTTCACACACACTTTTGATACTGATACATGATCCTTTATCCTCTACTATATTAATATACATTTTTGTAACTCCTTTTTTCATTAACACCCACTTAAGATCTCTTTTTGCTTTGTCATAATTTTTATTATTAGTAAATATATACATATTTTTTATATATTATTTTTAACCAGATTGTGTTCCACTTAACCTGTCAAAGGATTCTGTGACTGAAACTGTTAACAGTCCTTCCAGTAATACAATTGTCAGATGACACTAGTGGAAATTCTTTTGACATTATTGGACTACCAAGTTGTATATTTTATGACCAACTACTATATTATATATTATATTTGCGAAAATGTGTACGGATGATAACAATAAAAATAAAAAAATAATTTTATTTTGTAAATATATTCGTATAATACTCGTTTATTCAAATGTCGCCTTGTTGTTTTATTATGTAAATATTTATAAAACGAGAAGAATAAATTTCCAAGTGTGCGAATCATCATAAAAAATTATTTGATACACTAAAATAATTTACAAACAACTTATTGTTTTCTTTTAAATTAAAACTATTATTTAATACACTATGGCTGTTATATGAAGATTTAATTAATATCGCTTATAAAATCTACAAAATTAAAAATTACAATACAATTTATAGTAGATATTAAAGTAATAATGTATATATATATTTGAATTATAATTACGCTTGTGTAGCTAAAAAGAACCTAATTAAATACGTTTACAAATTACACATAACTAGAAATAATAAAGTTCGATAATCATAGATGTGAATATAGTAAGTGTAAAGAAAAATGGTGATTCAAATATTTTTAGTACATTTGGGTTTTTAATATATGGAGGATTTGCAAAATTAAAATTAATATAATTGTAAATGTGTGTAGTGTGTATATATATATATATATAAAATGAAATGAAAAAAAAATTTAAATCTAAAATATCGCTGGGAGTCACCTATCTTGTATCTTATGTGACTAACACAAGATTTTTAGTGATGACTTATGTTGCCACTATTGCGTGACGACACTATGATTGTTGCCGGTTGACTCAACAGTTGTTTATTGCTATTTCCAGCACAACTATTATTTGTGGACATATCATAGGGTAAAGCTACACTTGATTGTTGTGTAGTGTGAAGTCCGGTAGTTGGAATTTGTATAAGCGGAGCTGTTGACGACGATGGCATTGTAAATGATATGCCGAGAAGTGCAGCAATAGGAAACCATGGTTTACGTGCTGATCGCCTTAATTCCTTGCCTGTCATTCTAGCTTTCCGTAATGATCTAAAAAAATAGTATAAAATAATAAAAAACCATTCTTCACTCAAATATGTAAATGAAAATAATAAAAATACACTAATTATTATAGTGGCTACATATGCTTATATATCTTACTTAGATAGAGTTGTACACCTATAATATAGGTCGTCTGGGGCGTCAGTCCATGATATAACATGCTTCCTTCCAGTCCGAGCCATAGACGGCGTTCTATAATTTTGTTGTGGTTGATTTCCTGATTTATTTAACTGCACTGGACCAATACGGTGTTGTTGGTGAGCTACAAGTGTCGCTAACATATTATCAACAGCAACCCCACTAATTGCATTACCTCCTTGTGGTTGTTGTTGCTGTTTATGAATACGTTTAGATGGTGGACCCACTTGTGGTTTTGGTTGTAAATTTCCTACTTGGGGAAAAATTATTCCAATAAATACATTTTTTATCTTGATTCTATATATGTATAGATATATAATAAAAACTTATAATTCTAAATAGAAATTTCAAATTGATAGTTACCAATTATTGACTATTATTATGTAATGTAAAGTATTGTTATTGGTAAATTATTTGAAAATACTCACCATTGTCCGAATCATATAATCGTCTTTTATTGTTGGAGCCACCTTGTTGTCGACATATTGTAGCAGCAACATCAAACCCCACTGCTGATGGATCACTTAAAGAACCAGAAGCACTGTTGGTGTTTATTGATCCTGTTTGTCCCAAGGCTCCAAGTATTGCGGCAGCGGTTGGATTCAATCCAATCGCAGCCGCTTCCTCTTTGTTAGGCACCCGTTCGTACAACAAACTTCCATCTAAAACAACAACATAAAAATAAATAATTATTTAATTATATCTTATAGTATACCTGCAAGAGAACTCTGTAAAGAGAAACAGGCTTAACGAATATGTGGACCCTAGTTATTTGAGGTTGTAGCCTGAAGACAACATAATTTACATCTCAGGTCAGTAAGGAGTATTAATACCTATACCCTGAAGCAACCTCAAGTCCCTGTGGAATGGGATTAGAATACTTCCACAGCCCCTCGGCTTCACAGTTGTTAGAAGCAACTAATGAAGTTGCATCAAGTTAATAGCTAGTGTAAAAATTCGTTAAATGGTATAAGAAAACCAATAAAACAAAAAATTATATTTTACAGTAAACTAGAAAACAACACAATAAAAAATTAGCAAACAATGATCATATCCTAAATGTATATGCGTATATACATATATACATTATATATATTATCCTTAAACAAAACAATTTTTTGGTACTATTAACAAACATTAAACAAACTTAAGTTTTCTGTGTCATAAATATTTGATTGAAAAATATCAAATTTTTTTTAAATGATTAGATCTTTTACTAAAAATACTATACATATTAATTATTATTTATTTTAAAAATATAAGCTGACCTGGTGCCTTTGGCGGCTTGGGAAACGCAACACGTCCTATGGATGATCTTGAAGAATGTTTCCCTTGTTTTGATGTTCCAGATGAAATATGGTGTGCTGAATGTTGAGATGGTAAGGAAAGCCATTCGGGTACAATTATATCTGTAGGGACAGTCTCACGACCTTTTCTAGCAGCTATTAGAGTATTAGCTACACGAGTTACCCCAGGTCGGCGGGCATGTGTTTTGACTGCAGCAGCTCTTAGGTATGCTCTTAATTCATGAATTGGTGCGTTTTGCATTGAAAGCATGCCTATTATTAAAAAAAGAAATATTGATGAATTATAAATAATACATTAAAATTGAATCTTGTTTTTTATTGTATGAATAACAAAAATAATATCGGTTAAAACTTTTAATATATGGACTCACATTCATGTTTGTATGTATGTGCTGCTTGTGGGATGCAAACAAATGGCCTACGAGCCACATTCCTTGGCCGGGCTAAATTTGATTGTACTGAAGTCATTGAAATGGGGGATAGTATTATATTATTAGATGAAAATTTTTGCTGATGGTTTTGTATTAATGCAGAAATTGCCTTATGAACTGCTCTGCGTCTACTTGCTTTTGTTAATGAAGTACACCTTAAGTAAAATGCTGTTCTTGTTTTCATAACTGGTCGTCCAGTAGCTGTAGTTACTGCTACTGTTCCAATAGCAGAGTTGGTAGACACTGAAGGAAGGTTGGGCTGAGGTGCAACTATAAAATTAATTATTTGATTAATATCTCCACTCACAATACTACACTGTGGTATAGAATTGTTACTATTATTTAAATTCAAAGGTCCACTAGAATTGTGATGTAGTCCCATGGCCTGTTGCTGCATAGGTGGTGGTGATGATAACTTGCCACTGTTACTTGAAGTTATAATAGGAGTTGAATTGCTGTTATTAGAATTTATTCCAATACCGTGTACAGCACTATAATGTCGCAATAATTGAGATTTATTTTTATATGGTGGTGCTTGGCAACCAATAAAATTACACCTCTGAACAGCTGTCGATAATCCAGAAGAATGAATATGAGGTTGTTGTAATAAAAGACTTCCAGTGTTATGAAAATTACTATGATGCATTAAATGATGTTGAGTTGATAATTGAGTTTGCATTTGTGCTGACGGCCTGTTACTAGGAAATACATTTAGGTTCATTGCTGAACCAAATGACGTATTTGAAAGTAAACGATCTATTTACAAATATAAGAAACAATAAATGAAACGCTCGTGTAATATAAGATATGTTGCATAAGTTCAGGTAAGATTTCCTTTTTTAAAATATCTAATTACTTTAGCTTTATCTTTATTTAGTGAATTGGTAAAATATAGTCTTGCCAAATAATATATCAAATATTAAATAATAATTTCAGTAATACTATTTTTTTTTTGTAAAAGTAGTTTAAAAATTGAAAATAATGCATAGATTAGTTTAAATTCAAACAATATTTCTAAAACGAAATTGAGAGAATGATATTAACTAATTATGTAAAGAAAAGTAAATAGCTAATTAAAAATAATTATATAGTTTATTTATTATATAAATTTAAACATAAGATATTTAAGATTTAAATACCTTACATAAAATTAAGTTCCTCAATTATTAGAATGAGTTGTTTTATACTTAATCATAAGAATTAAAATTTTATTAATCAAAACCAATTATTTAATGTAAAAATATACTAAGCTATTTAAAAATATGCCATTTAATAGTTAACAATAAATTATACCTTCATCTTCAGATATATTATCTCCTTTTCCTCCCATAACTTTTTTATCTGAAGTGCCAGTTCTAGGTCCTCCGTACTTCTTCCAATGTGTCCAACATGTATGACATAATGTTGAAGAAACTATTCCATTTTGTTGGTGATAAGATATTGAAGTGGTTTCCATGGTGTTTGGATACCATTGTTGTGAAACAACAACTGTTTATTTTAACGATAATTAATTTTTTTAATTAATATTATACTTATTTTAATTGTAATATGACCTGCCAAAAGTAAACTTAACATATTCATTTTTTCTTTAATTGGCATTTATTTAAAATTTAAAATACAAATTCTTCATTTAAGTTTTTATAAACTAGGATTTAGACAATATTTTTGGCATGAGTAATTTTTAGCTGGCCATACTATATTTTTTCCTATAAAATAAATGCATGGGTATTATTTTATTTTTACCGTCACATAAATCACACACTCCGGACAATAATTGCCCATCTGTAGATAATCCACCGTTATTTTTTGAATACAGTTCAACAGCTGAGTTTCCATTTACAAGCTGCGAAGATTTTATCATAACAGCCGAAGTTAAAGTTTGTTGTTTCCCACAGTTTTTTAATGTTCCATTACTAAATTATACAAAAAAATTAGTTATCTATTATTATATTATATTATATACAAAATAAGTGTTATTAATATACTAAGATATAATTAATAAAAAATTTAAATAATATTAACATTTTAAACAGGCTATGCTAATAAAATTTATATTATAATAAATACTAACTGTGTGGAAGAAAAGGACGAGGAAGACCAAAGAAGAAGTGGTTAAACACGATTGAGGAGGATATGAGGATTGCTGGTGTGTGAGTCAAGGATGTAGGAGATCGGGGCAAATGGAGGTTTAAGACTAGGGTGGCCGACCCCAAATAGATGGGAATAAGGCGAGGATGATGATGATGATGATGATGAATAAATACTTACTAAGGTATATATACTTGTTTTAATTTAGATTCTTGTTCAACAGCTTTAACTCGTTTTTGTTGAACATATCTGTCAGTAGTTTTCCACATATAATAATACTCAACAATATTTTTGTGAGTCTTCCATGGGAGCTATAAATATCACCAATAATAAATCAATCATTAATCAAACCAATCAATTTACTAACAAAAATATTAGTAAAATTGTAACATGAATTATAAATTATTATACATGAATTTATATACCTTAAAAATAAAAGATATCAAAAATACTCTCAATTTTATTAATAGTTTATAACGACTATTAGTATTTTATAATAATTTAATTGGTATTTTATAACTATATTATATATAAACTATATTTAGTTTGTCAGAAATACATGTTATAAACTGTTAAAATATATCTATAAAAGTTTAAAATATTGTGAAATACTAAAAACATTAATAGCTTTAAAAATTTAATTTCAACAGACTTTGTTATATTTTTAACTATTTAAAAAAATTGCAACCTACAATAAAATCCACTATTTACAAATAATATAATTTACTCACAAAATCGTGACGTATATCAGCAAAGTCCTTTCCATATTTTTCCAAAGATTCCTCAAACAAATTTGCTTCAGATGCAGACCATTCTTCCATCTCATCCCGACACAAAACTGGCCCAGTACTTGGTACTAATGAACAAATTGCTTTACCAAGGTCATAACCATGCATGTGTAAAGTGTCCATAGCATGAAACTATTGGATAAAATATAACACATTGTAAATTTAAGATAAAAATATAAAAGATTTATAAAACTTCCTTATGTATAGAATAAAGAAATATTAATTAATTCTGAACATTAAAGTATTATCTTACCAATGTAATGTCACGCGATGCAGCAGCTGCTGACATATGCAAAGATGGTTGTTTAACTGAACTAGTACAATCCAAAGCACGGGCAAATGTTCCTAATGACCTTGAAACAACTAAAAATTGATCTATCTGTCTATCTGTTAAACTATTCCAACGTGGATTGCATGTCCAAATCAAAGTCTCAAAATCTGAATCACTTTCCACTGTGTTAACGAAAGTATTTATAGTTTTCACTGTAGTTGAAGGCTTTATATCATCACGATTAGATTCTATTTCTATTAATTCATCATTTTCACCACTGCATAAACCTTCCTTTTTAATAACTGTAGTAAAGTCTTTTGATATATCGTAATTATATAATGCTTTCGGAGGTACTTCAGCTTGATATTTATTACCAACACGTATTTCACCCTTATCAGCAAGCAATGTCTTTTGAACAGGATCAAATACCAGACAATAGAAAAATGTATCCTAACCAAAAATATTTATTTAAAAATAATAACATAATTTATAAATGTATCAAAGTATTTTAAATATTATTACAAAATCGAAACACGCTTAAATTTAATTTGATTAATTAATCAAAAAATTAAAAATAAATTCTCCAAATTCGTTTGGAGAAATGTAAGTATAATAGCTACCTGATTAATCTCTAACGAGACATTAATACGTATAAAAATACTAATTACTTTTTTGAATGAAAGAGCAAAGAAATATTTATTGCAGAAATATTCTAATAGTTTGTAGTTGTTAACTAAGAGACATACTGTAAGACTTTTAAAGTCAATATTTAAAATCTATATTAAGAACATAATTTTTATTTTACTATATCAAATTAAAAAATAGTAGCGAAGTGTCTTTAAGACAAATAAATAAAAATTAATGTTTTAGGGAAACAGATATAATTTAATTATTAAATAAACCATACCATATAATTAATTAATTAATTAATTAATTATAAGAAAATGTATATATCACACTGTAGCATAATTCTTGTACATTTGTTTAAATTAGATTATTTTGATAAAATAATTTAACATTAAGAATTATAGTACATCATGATGAAAAATTAAAATACAAACTCAAATTTCAATAGAAAACTGATTTAATATCATCAATTTGATCAGAATAAAAGGTAATTCAAACATATACTAATAGAATTTATTATTTATCAAAGTCAGACTAATAATATATGTGGTGTGCATATAATGTAAATTTGTTATCACTTGAAGGTACAAGTTGTAATTTATTTCCAATCAATATATTATGATTAATTAATACATTAATATTCAAACAAATGAATATATTTAAAAAAAATAAATATAATTTACCTCTCTTTCTAAATAGCTGTCTAATGACTCAGTCTCATTGTATAACGTGACAGTACATTTTCCACGAATTTGTGTTGCGACCAATGTTTCTACTTGTCTGCTTAAAAATAATTCTCGTTGTTTCAACTGTTCCCCGCGCCACCAATCATGTTGTGTAAATTTTATAGTTTTTTCGTCTTCTTTTCCATTATCTAGAACTAGTACAAATAAAAATAAAAATTTTTATCAATAATGCATAGAAATATAATTACTTTTATCATTGACATCATATTTTTCATCTTCCAGGGCATCTCCTGCACTTTTAACAGTAGATGCAACAAGATCTGTTTCCATTGCTTCTGTAACATTCTGTTTTTCTTCTTCTTTTATAGAATCAGTAAGTTCAGTTATTTCCAGTTTACTGCCAACTTGTTCCTCTACAAAGGTCTGTTGGAGCTCTTTTTTATCTGAAGGTATGTTTTTATCAGTTACCACCTGAGTTTTCATTGCAATGGTTTGTTTGCCACTATCCTTGGCAATATTCTCACCGGGTGATAATGATAAAGTCAAAGACAATTGATGTTGTTGATGTTTATCAGCAAGTGCTACTAATTGTACTGGTAAGTCCCGTCTTCTATAGAAACACATGACTTTAGCTTCAATATTACCATTAGCAGTCTTGTTAAGTTCTTCAATTCTACGTATCTGAAATGGTTGGTGAAGTCCAGACTGTTGTTGCTGTTGAGCTTCAAAATACACGTAATCTATATAAAAAAGTTAAAAATTAAAGAATAACAGAATATGTGGCCTAGATTAACAACCTCTATGTATTATTCGCATAAGACAGGGGTTATTATTGTTGTTAATGTATACCCGAAATTATTGCCTTAAATATTCGCGAGTCGCGACTTACAAGAATAAAATGACAAATCTTCGATTATTATTAGACATAACGCGAGGGCAATGGATGAAAACAGAACTCACCTCCAACGCGATACATATTACTTCCGCTGGCATTCGTGCTGTTACAACTGTTACTGACGTGAATAGACGCCATACTGAACAACGCTTTGGTGAGTATTAATTATACCGATGCAGGAGCAACGATCGTTTAACACGCTTTGTTCGACTTCGGGAAACTAGTTTCACACTTGGCTGCGTTTAATTCGAAATGGTTAATCGTTGCATCAAAACACCCTTAAGACATTATAGTGCGACGCCACCGGCCGGTATTATGTTCGGACGAAATTAGCGACAATTGTCGCAAAATCACGCCAACAGCTTACCGCGCTGTAACGTCACAGCCACAATACGAAATTTGGAAGACAATTACGCGAATGGCCGTAAAATCATGGAAAACAAAAATCAACACGACGTCGGCGTCCAATTATCCATCACTAGGTTTACACATACAAACGCATACGCAACACGCTATAAGTTTAGTTACACACACACGCACACACACACACACAAACACACGCACACGCACACACACACACATATATATACAGTGCCCCACGCACGCACGCACAGACATATATGCGCGTGCGCACAAACACAAACATTCACACACACACACTCAATAAACTGTGTAACAATAGGTGCGTGCGTGTATGCGTGTTGTCACAATTTATATCGTAAATATCTTGTAATCACTATTGCTCAACTACACGATGGCATCATCTTTGATACTTCAACAAAACCTCCACTATGGAGGTTACACTGTTTTGGATGTTCCAGTTTTACGTAAAATTGAATGTATTATTGACAACCATCATTTTGGCGATAGTTTTCGAAGTCGCTGATGAAGAATAAACTATATCGATTACAACTGATATTAATTTTAACACTTTCATTTTAGTTAAATCAAGGTCGCGTAAAAAGTTGTTTTGTTTTTCTTTGAGGACAAATAAGGAAAAAAATATGTTTTCTATAAAATTGTTTTAAAAATACGCAAAGCTTGTACACAAATTATGGTACGAAATCTGTTGTGCGTTTAACAATTTCTAACAAGAAGTGCTAATACATAACTAACTATATTAATTGATCGATATTTATTATATTTATTAAATTGTAAACATTTAACTACTACCATAAAACGATTTAATATTTGGTATAAAAGAGTAGCGTATTTGTAAGAGATGATAAAAATGATATATTTATTCCAATATTTGTATCAGTTTTAATGTGTTTCATACAATTATCGAATTTTCCTTAAAAATAAGTATCTTTTTCACTTTTTACTAATTTCCTATTATTTAGAATAAATAAAATTGAATATTCTATTTGTATTTAATTATATTTTTTTTATTTTACTTAAAAAATTTACAATTTATACATTGGACAATAAGTAAATATGCTGAAAAGAGTACAATAATCTTAAACTCGAGAAAGAGATCTATTAGCAACATCCTCATTTATTTAATTATATATGAATTTTTTTATACATATAAATGTAATATATAATATGTATCAGGTCACGTAAATTATTCTTTGAATTGTTTTCAATTATATATAATTTACGAGGTTTTTGTCGTTTTAATAACATTTCGGAAAAACAAAAATCATCGCAATACTTATATTTCGATAAATATATGTACCAAGATATTATTTATGTTGTCATATGTATAAATCTTATAATATTTACAGGCATAAGACAAAAAACGTAGCTAACATTTTTTTTGGAGGAGGGTTCATTTAAAAGAATTATAAATTTAATACATATCAATTATTTTTAAAAATATTTTTATTATTTAATAAAAATTTAAAATTTGCGTAATAGAAGATTCATACTTATTATATATATATATATATTTAAATTTTCACAATGTATAAAATAATCGTATATAAAAGAATAAGCTTATAGAATAATAACTCATTTTATAAGTATTATTAAAAATTATAATAGATATTTTTTCTTTAATTTTGCTGTGTTGTCTAAGACATTAAAAAGACTCTAAACAATTTTTCAACTCAATGATCAATATTCCCAAGGATAAATAATCTCATTTATAAAATCAGCGCTTGTTGTTATAAAATAAAATAATTTAGACGAAGAATTTCAGGGAGTAGGTTTTATCCCTTGGATAAACGACTGGCATAAGAAAAATATGGTTATAAATAATCCTAAATTTTTAAATTAAAATTAATTATACGAAAAATTATAAGTTAATATTGTATTTTGTTTTATAAAAATATTTGCCCATTGCTTTGTCGATGTTTTAACATAATTTGTATTTTATAAAATAAAAAATGTTAAAGAATTTCGTAAATATATTTACCTATTTGACTCTTTTTTGGAAGTATAAAGAGAACGAATATTTCCCATATTGGGTTTTAATACATAAAATCAAAATATATATCTACACTTTGTGACTACAAACATATTAAATAAGACCTAATAACATAACATTTGACTTTTTTCGAACATATTTTGTATCAGTAGTAGGAAAAACTATTTACAAATTTTAAAATCAACATTTGACTTGTTAAAATTATTTTACAATTATTTCATAGGTATTATGATTTGTACAGACAATTATTAATGAGTATGTGCCTTTTACTTATTTTTCATTCTCTTTTATCACCTATTTATATATATATATATATATATATATATATTAATTACCCTTATCTTTTTATTTCTCTTCATTAATTTTCCCTTATCTTCTTCATATTCATCAGCCATTCTCATATTCTTTAGTGTCACATTACACTATCTTTTTTTATCTTTTACTACTATTTCTATTGTCAATCTCATTGTCACTATCTCTTGTCTATTTTACACATGTATTAACTATCTCAATATATTCTTTCGCATTTTATTCATGTACAATTGTTAATTTTAAATTAATAACAAATAATACACGTATATAAATTAATAATAAAACATTTAAATAATCTCTAAAATCCTTAACTGAAAAAGTCCACGATCAACAAAAAAAGTTTATTTAGTATTTACAATTATTTTGATTTGGTTTTTTTAACATTATATACATTATTGTTTTTTTAAAATATTACATTAATTAAATTTAGAAACGTAGATTGTAATTTTTGTACTATATAATTAGTATTATTTCGTTCGTTGTTTTAATATAAAAATTCTTATAATAATAACAATAAAATAATCCAATAGAATAACGTAGTTATGATGTTGTAAAAACATACACAAAAGTAAATTAAAAATAGAAAGTACTTTAAATTGTTATAGGTACCAAAAACAAATATATTATTAAGAGTAAAATTAATTGTTTGCAACAAATTTCTCTTTATTTATTTACGAATTAATACGAAAATCACAACATAGTTGAAATAATTGAAGTTAAGCAAAAATAAATAAATTTTTTCGATAATCTTTTTTTACATATTTTTATTAAATGAATAAATTGTATTTATAAGTAAAGCGCAGTCATTATATAGATAAGTTATATTTGTAAGTTTGTATAAAGGCATCTGACAAGGGAATAAAAACCAAAAATAAATTAAATTTGACGGTCTTTTGTTTTTGAACAAATGTGGACGTTGCTACCTCCATGACGAGGCCACTGCAAACCATATACATATATATTAGACGTACGCGCCAATACGCCTACGTGTCTACTTTTTTCTGTAACGCATCGTTGACGACGACAATATCACAGGCACTGCGTAAAAATAAAAAAAAAACGAGTTGATTGTAATCGCGCAGCCAATAATCATCTGACGCGCATAAAAACGTACGTAACGACTGGTTGGATAGCTGGAGGGGGTATTCCTTGTCATCCGCCTATGTAATACAGTCGTATACGTCATGTAAAATCGTGTGGCGGCCATATTTGTTTTACCAGAACCGTGGTTACTACACGTATCGAGTCTGTTTGTGCAGCGTTTCACTGTACCTATCATCGCTTGTCGACGTTTTATCATAATAAAAAAAAAAAAAATTACACAGTAATTGGATACGAAATATTCTACGTTTTGTTATTACGTTTTTCCCGTCGCACGATCTCCGCGTACGCGTAACGCGAAATATTTCTTTCGTACTCGTCACTGTAGTTCTTCTATTACTGGTTTTTCTTCGTTAGCGTGACGCACAATATTAAGAAAGTAGGACATACAACGGTCCTGCAAACAACGAGTTTTGCTAGCGACAGTCGTCGTTGTAGTGATTATTTCATCGTCCGTTATCACGCCCGTCGGTTTTCGTCGTAGCTATCTAAAATAAACGTACGCCCCTGAGCCACCCACCGCACCGCAGTCATCGTCCGTCCATTGTTCTTTTACTAATAATACCCAAGCTTGAACGTCTACCTGACAATATGAGTCCTGACTAGTAAGTACAAAGTATACGTGTGTTTCGTGTAAAACGCCATATCTGGGACAAACCACACGTGCCATTATGTTGATTGACTACCATTATGGTAGCTAGAAGTTGCAACGTTAACGTGCTAACAAAAGCGTTTCTTTTCTTTTCTAGTGATTATTTGTTTAAACTGTTGCTGATTGGAGACTCCGGTGTCGGAAAGTCTTGCTTATTGCTACGATTCGCTGATGACACATACACTGATTCGTATATAAGCACAATTGGTGTGGATTTTGTAAGTTTATATATATATATATATATTTATATTCATTAATAAGGTATAATTCTTATGCCCATTGCTCTAACTTATAAAGTACCTACTTTTGTTCTTGTGACCCAATTATCTAAAATGTCAAGGTTTTCATGTGTTATCGCTCTGCCTCCAAGCACAAACATTTTATCGTTCGACTAAATCTTACAATATGTATATAACGGTAATTTATGGTCAATAATTTTACATAACAATTGAGTAGATATATAATAAAATTCATTCAATTTTTACAAAGGTGAAGGTAAAAATAATTAAGAAAAATTTACAATTTCAATTAAAAGTTAGTAACCATTTGATGTTAAAAATGTCAAGAATGTAGAATTTATGTACATGTGCTTTAATGAACAGAATCTATTTTAAAACAATTTTATACCATAAATTTTAAACAATAATTATTGTTTCTACCTTAATTTAAACAATTTAATTAATTATCTAAATATTGTGATATTATGTAGCTTGGAACATTTGTAAAGTTTGACAGGGTATTAACACATGTATTTGCCATATTGATTCTAGATGTGTATAAACAGTGGACATTATGCCAAAATCATAATTGTCACTGTTTTTGTCACTAAGTTTACTATATGTATATATTTCATTATAACAATATTATTTGTTTATTTATGTGAAAATAATAATTATATTTGCTTGGGCGCAGAAAATTCGTACCATTAAGCTGGATAATAAGACTGTAAAACTGCAAATTGTAAGTACTTTAATATTTTTATTTTGAATATTTAAATTTATAGTTATTGACGTGTATAACTAAATATATATTAATACATTTTTTTTCCTTCTTTATTCCAGCTATTTGGAGTTTGCTACTTTTGTCCTAAACCTCCATTTAACTCAATTTCCCACATTATGTAGACACAAGCAGTCTTCATATTACACTCAATTACCTTTCAGTTTCATTAGAATTCTCTTATACAGAACACTAGAATGTTTCTCTTGACTTGATTTATCTTCACTTAGTTCTATTTTTCATATCCTCATCAAACCCTTATTCTTTTGTACAAATTACAAATTATATATATATATATATATATTTAAATTTATTTTAAATTCTCGAGTTAAACAGTTTGGAGACTATATTGTAATGCTTTACAACTTTGAAACAAAGGAAGTTAACTTTGAAAATATAATAAATATAATTTTATCATGATGATTTTGACTGTTAATAATCAATTATTGTTAATTTTTTCTATAGTGGGATACAGCTGGTCAAGAACGTTTTCGTACAATTACATCTTCATATTATCGAGGGGCACATGGCATTATTGTTGTGTATGATTGCACTGACATGGAGACGTTTACTAATTTGAAACAATGGTTAGAAGAAATATCCAGGTACGCTTGCGAGAATGTAAATAAATTGTTGGTGGGAAACAAATGCGATTTGAATGATAAACGAGCTGTGGATGAAGCAACAGCTAAGGTTCGTTTTTTATATTATGTAATATATATGTATGTTTTGTATTTGATAACAAGAACAATGAACTGTTTACATTAAACAATTTTGTACGTCCCAAACTAGGAATATGCTGAACATCTGAAAATACCGTTCTTGGAGACATCTGCAAAACAAGCAACCAATGTAGAATTAGCTTTTTTGACAATGGCTGCCGAGATTAAAAACCGCATTGGACCACAAGATGGGCAGGGTTCAGGAGGTGCAACTGACAGTGTTGGAAAAGTGACAATCGATTCGAAATCTTCGTCAGACACTTCTGGTGGATCCGGTTGTTGTTAATTGGTGATTGGCGATATTGTTAAATACATTGCTATATGCAGGTGGATTGTCATCACTGATAATGAAGAACCAAGCCACAGATGATAATAGATGATATATATATATATATATATATATATATATATATATATATATATTTACTGCTAATTTAAAACAAAATTTAATGTCCGGGGAAAAATAAATTTCGAATCCATTATACATTAATACATATAAATAAAGAAAAAAAAACAGAATTGATTGGTAGCTTGTTTGTTGCCTTTATTCATTACATATATATGTGTATATTTTTTTCTAATTGCGTATAATTTGTGTACATATACATATATATATATATTTTATTATTACAACCCATAATAATTATTATTAATTACGTTGTAACAGCATAAGTTGTGGTTTTCTTTATTATTATTATTATTATTATTATTATCATTATTATTACACGTTATTCTAAATTCTGTTTATTTATATTTAATATTTAAAATTGTCATAGTTGCTTTGGCGTTATTCGCTTATAGTTTAGCTATCTCCTGATCAGTATCATTTTATAAGACATTCCATTTAGTTTTTTGCCGTAGGGAAATCAACACTATAACAACAGTGGACATAATTCAGTAAGTTGTCATTTTTCGTTACACAATCATATCTGTTATTATCAGTAGCCTACACTCTCGCACATATGCGCACAATGTAAATATCAATTATCTATCTAGGAATTTGAAAAAACACCTCACTTTTTAAACGGAATATTTTTGCTTTACATATTATACACAACAAATACCATTAGCTCCGACAGTAAATACATTTTTTTAAAAAATTGGATATATAATTATAAATTATATGTTTTCTCGTGAATTTTTTTCTTTGTTATACAATTTATATATAAAATATACTACAATTATATAAGTTAATAGATAAATTAATAAACGAAAATAACTGTCATAAATTTTTTTGTTTGTATGTAGTATGTAGCTGTATATTTCATGTCCTCTATACAAAAATTGTATGAGTCACGCACGCAAAATCAAATAATTGATTCAAACAATAATAAAACACTTGAGAATTTTTTTTCGAAAATGACTAATGTAATAGGTTTATATGCGTACTCATTAGTAAAAATGTTATTTTGTCATGCACTGACTTAAAATTATTAATGTTTTTTTCATATATATATATATTATAATTAGATAAACGTACAATATTAATAATAATGGAAGATATTAAAAATTCAAATTTTGATTCTTGAAGAGTTTGAAAGAAAAATTTGAGTGATATTTGTGAATTGACATTTATCCCTTAGATAAAAGAAATATTATATATATATATATATATCATGCAATCGAACTGTTCTTGTAACGTTTGTGTTACTAGTTATGTATAATCAAACAATATGTCATAAGAAATTTCGTGTTTTTCTGTGTTCACTGTAATCATACAGGTTATTTTTTTTATTACAAAATGTATATTAGTGCCATCCTCGTACGTAATTGAATTGTTTCAAAACGAACAGGTGACTACAACGACGCCATGAATTTTTTCGAACAGTTTTGTGTTCAAATAGTAGAAATATTTCTGCAGTTTTACGCATTTTACCGTTTAGATGACCAACATCTTTTTGAACGTGGGATTTTTACTACGGGTTTCTATGTTGTATGAGTCATATTTAACTAAATATTAAATATTATAATAAATAATATTAATATTAAATATTAACGGTATTTCTACGGACAAAAGAAAGGTATTATAATATAAACAAACCTTTCCGTTGTTCAACGGCCGTGGTATTTGATGTATACAGAAATAAATATATACACAATACTGATAGGAAAATGCTAATGACTTCGGTGACGTTTGAAGCGGCTGTTATGCTCTGTTCGGTATCAGTAAATGATAATTTTGGTCCTGTTGTCTGTGAATGTTCCACGGTTGAGTATGTCAACGCGTTTCGTTACCTCATTTCCTTAGCGTTTTATATTTCTCGTCGGCGGCGGACATATAGTAGAAAGTAAAGAACATTCGACGCGTATTTTTACGAAATTACGAATTTAATTTTAAGACGCATTGTGTCCGAAAGAGTGACCGGGCAATGTCTTGTACGAGTTTCGTTGTTCCCTTAAATGGGGGAGAGCTTTTACGGCCCACCGGGACTCCTCCATCGCCACCAACTTGCAAAATCTTGCTTTCCATCTGTTCCCATTCCTTCTCCTCCCACGGTTTGCCAGTCACCTACCGCCACAATCGTTTATTTCCCAAAATTCCTCCGCGTGCTCTCTGGTTTTCGAACTCAGCGTCCGACGGCTTCACTGGCGCCTGTATCCTCTCCCACTGTCTGATATAAAAATTATGGACGAACCGTTATGGGAAACTCGAGTTCGATAAATACATCATACATTCCACGGAATACCACTACGGCGACGATTCGGCTTTACAGTTTTTGCGCGTTTGGATATAACAGGTTTTGTCGAGACACTATTTCGTTTTCCCAGAGAGTCTGTTGACTTAAATTTGGGCGCGAACTCGTGGCGTTTTCGTTCCCATTTCTAACCGCGCACGCAAATACGTGTGGTGTAGTCACGGGCGGCAGCAGTGGAACAAGTGGTTGCTATCGCGTCCGTCGCCATTGTCTCGTCCGTCATGTTTTTTATGGTTTTTGGAATCGCCGTCAACTGTTCACTGGTTTAGCTTTGGGAAAACGCCGCTGGAAACGCGTGAAAACGCCCGGCAGCGCGCGACGCCTGACCACTCCCACCGTTACGTACAAACGCACCGAACGCGTTCTCGCGACGTCCGTCGGTTCGGCGCACCGGAGGGAGGGTTCACATATATAGAGACGTGTACACCACAACCGCGGTCGGTCGTCTTCGACAGAGTGGCAGCCACGGCGGAGGATTAACCAGCCAGCCATGCCGTTGTCGTCCGGAGTCCGCGGCTCTCGTCCGCGACGGCGTGCGACGCGCGTCGTCCTTAGGGACTATTGGCGACGGGCCGTCCAGTACGTGGCTAGGATTCACGTAACCTTGGTGGACACGTATCGTCGCGTGGTGGCCGTCCCTTCGTCCGCGCCCGCGTCCAAAAGTCAACCGACCGGCAGACGCCCGTGATCGAGTACGTGAACGTGTCGTTCCGCCTCACTGCCCATCCTAAATATATATCCGTGACGTATGGATATCGCGCGAAATACTGTTGTTATTACGACGTAGTTTTTCGAGTTCTCGTGAAGTGTGTTGTTCGTTCGTCACATGCACCGAAATCCGTCTAACCATTCGTCCGGCGCCGTCCTTTACGACGCCCCTTCGGACGTGTTCCAGCTAATTCACGTCCGGATAAACTCTCCGGTTCCACACGTGGTCCCGAATGTTCACGTCGTACTCACCGTCGGATCTGGACGTCCTTTTCGCATGCTCATCGTAAGTACACTAGTCGTAGTACAACTGATTCCCGGCCACGACCCGACAGGGAAATTCACGAGGAAAAAGCAACGGATCTCAAATACGGGACTAGACTTAAGGGATCCAATTCGACGCGAGAAAAACGCTACAGTATCCCCTCCCCCCCTTTTCTTATCGTAACAGTGGTTTCGACGCGCGTTGTTACCCCAACGTACACGTTATAGGAGATACAGTTTTTGTGTCGTGATCGGTGATTTGACTTGGTTGAACGACGACGCAAATACTCGATACGATTTTCTATAAAGCGTTGGTAAATTTGTTCCGAGAAATTTTTTATATATATTTGTACGTAGTTGCGCGTAGTTATTCTAAATTGAAAATCGTTGTTTTCGACAAACAATTTTGATCGGAAATTTCAATTTCGCGCGTGCACATAAAGTTACGATAAACTACGCTTGAATATTATACACGCTTAAATACGTAATAAACGTTCGGATTTTAAAGACGGAAATAACGCGTACGACCACAAAAGTTTACCAGTGATTTTTCCTTAAATTATTGAAAAAATTGAAGGAGGGTGGTGATGGTGGTGGTGGTGTACATTAGGAAAACATTTTAGCGTAGGCAGATTGCGAACATGTCGGCGCATCCTTTTATTTTCCCCGATAATATTTCTCTTGTGCCATATACGTACATTATATTTTTATGCGATTGTCCCGCGGCGGACATTTCGTTTCGACATTAATCGTCGGCGGTGTGCTTTTTTGGTTTTACAGGCGCGGTACGTTCGCGCGACTCCGGCC
Source organism: Geopemphigus sp. TES_GeoC_2020 (assembly GCA_025469175.1). Classification (NCBI taxonomy): domain Eukaryota; kingdom Metazoa; phylum Arthropoda; class Insecta; order Hemiptera; family Aphididae; genus Geopemphigus; species Geopemphigus sp. TES_GeoC_2020. Next base: position 34,404 of record JAIPRN010001111.1, read on the forward strand.
GAGAGTTTTCCGGCAACGGGCGAGTCGACGCAAGGAACGCCTCCGATCTTTACGTACCGGGGAATTCGCCGTCTCGTTATACAATGTAGTAATTTAATGGACCTCTTATGCGATTATATAATAACGATGTACGTGATCGTACTCGTGCGGTTCGCTTTCGCCATGTTGCGATACCGGCACTTCAACCGTCTCGTCGCTCTGACGGTTTTTGCGTTCTTTTTCTACAAATTTCGCAACGCTCGCGAAAATTCCGCGCACGGTTCCGACGGGAATTAATATACCCATTATCGCAATTCGCGCTTCACCGCGTGTCCATAATAATAATTAGCGGGAGCGAAATATACAAACAGTTTCGTCGGCCGATACTTATTCGCCATCGTCCGATTTTCGGTTTTAGTCGTACCGTTTTATTCAATAATTGTAGTTAGAATGTAGTTTGTGTAGTCGTTCGTAGCTGTTGGTTTGTTTGCGCGTGTTACATTACTCTTGTATCGAATAACATATAAACAATAATATCCTAACGGTATTGTCGTTATATCGATTTAAAAATCGAAATAGAATTCGGTATGTATGTTTTCAATAGAATTTTTGTTGTTATTAATAAATTAACTATATCGATAAATTTAAAAGAGTAAAAAATTTTTCGCTTTTTTTTCAAACCGAATGTGAAACTGTTTGTACTCGTACAATATGGCGAATAACTATTTTCAATTGTATAATAAAAGTATAAAATAATAGTTATTCGTAATCAGTGGCCGAATTCGGGAGATGGCCGTGGAGAATTATTATTTAGTCTTATGTTTGTAGGTAAATCCAAAGGAAGCCTACAGGTCTATAGATGCTAATGGGTTTCATTTGCCACACTTATCTCTTCTTATATCATATTACTCCCACTAACAATTATATATCGTTCACTTATTTCATTCGTATAATAATAGTCACTTGTACTCGTAAAATTGTTCTAGCCGCGATTTAATTAGAACGAAAAGCCAACAGAAAAATTAAATCTTCTTAACAATCTTATCAAAATATGTTTATTGAAAAAAAAGTAGAGTATCCACTTTTGAATAGGTTTATGAATTAATTCGTCAATTTACAATGATTACAAAGCAACAAATGTTGCGAATCCCAAGGTGGGTGGACAAGAATTTTAGATAAAGTAAACGGAGGGACGGAAAACATTAACTAAAAAAATTGAAGAAATAACACTTCACCAAAACCATCTCATCATTTCGACAATTGTTCATAACAGCGAAGTTGGGTTTTCACTAATTAAAAAGGTAAATTAATAATTCTTTTGGTACTATAAATTCGAAATTCAACTATGTATAGACCTAATATTTAGTACTATATATGTACAATATAGGTACAATAATAACTTTATTTGTAAAATTAAATCTAAAGACGATTATTTGATATATGTATAACAATTTATATGTAATTATGATATGGAGGAGTAATGTTTAATCAAGTATGTACTCGAGTTATTTAAATCTATTTAAGTTGAAAAAAATTAGTTTTTTGGTTTTTTAAGTAGGATAATTTGAATTAGTTTCAAAAATTCAGTTAAATTGCCTATCTTAGTGTAACACGTATATTGAACGTATGTATAACTTACTATTAAAAAAGTTATGAATTTGTATGATGGAGTAAATATAGTATATTTTGGACTTATGGTTATCAACATCTTGTGACACTATTTTAGTAAATTGATCTCAAAATAATATTGTATAACATTGTGTACTTATATTTAAAAAAATAAACGTTTTTCTTTGAAATATGCGACTATGTTTTGTCGAGGGTTCTCGCCATGATATTCAAATTGTCCTCGATGACAACTGATTGAGCTTGTATTTTATCTATTAACAACCGACTTCACGACGACGTGTTTTTTATGTCGGATTAGTGGTCAATGGACACTATTTTATTAAAAAAAAAAAACCACTTACGAAGGAAGAATAAGCTAAATGGAACCATAGGAATGTGTTATATAAAGTCAAGGTTTCTTGTCAGTGTTCCCGTGAGCTTACTTGATATAGTGATATCTTACGGTGGTTAATCGACAATTTTTGTAAGACCACCGATGGGTCAAACGATTTCTTGTAACAATTTTCCGAGATTGCCGAATTGGTAACGTATCGCGCAAATTAGTCATAGTTTTAATTTAGTGGTAAACGAATTATTTTTAGCGTGAAATTACGTATTTTTAAAAAAATATTCGAGTTATTTTATTTTAGAATTCTAGTATTTTTAGTTAACGGGTAACTTTCGTATTTTTGTTTGTTTTTGGAGGATAATGAGAAGCGCTCATATTATTTGATCTATGCCCAAATTTAAAAATTCATTTCATGTACTTGGATACCGTACAATAATATTGATTGAAAATAATCGCTAGCGACGTGAATATCGGACAAATGACTTTGAGTCATAATATAACAACGTTAACACCTTAGAATTTCGCGAAAAAAACATTGTCTCATTATTTACATCAGTATCGTACGCGTGTTGCGCGCGCGAATAAGCGGGCGAATAATTTATTAGGTTTGTTTAGTTACGTTTCAAAAATTTGTTCACTGCGACTTAGACGTGCCTAGATCGTGCACGATTAAATATTATCGTTCGTCCTATTTGACGGGCGTAATTTTAGACGTTTAAAGCTATACCGTACGTACTTGACTATTAGCATAGATACCGTATAATACGTACGTTAGACTCGATATATCAACGACGCGGCGATTGAATTGTCGACATTTATATTGTTACCGATATTCGAGCAATAATCGTGCGTGAAAACTACGGAGGAAGGGAATCCCTGTTGGATTACTTTTGGGATGTCGTTCAACGTTTTTAACGTGAAACGAAAACGCGACATCTGTTCGGTGGCTTTTGGTAAACGATCGCGGTACGATTTGTACGTTAGCCGAGTTAATGGGCGTCGTTAATTGTCGTTCGTCGGTGTTGTGTCGAGCATTTGTTTTCCAGAGGAAAAACGAACGCAAATCTTCGTAGCGCGGCGAACGTTTACCGTACATATTCGAAGCATTTATCCAACACGTTGTAGTAGTGTATCGCGCGTATTTTTGTGCGCGTTTGTGACTGTTTTGTATTCACGTGCCGGAAAACGTCGAATTACCGGGTACGCGTCGAACGGCATATATAATAATATTACCGGGAAACCAAACGGGACGCGCTCATGCGAAGAATTATAAACAGAACGTGCGAATTGAAAACGGTTAATCGGTTGTCATTCGTTTCGGTTTAAAATGTAACAGAAAATAACGTTAATTTTTCGTCGTTATTGATTCGGCGGGCGTGTTTGTCAACGATTTTTTGTGTCGTCGGTGCGTACGACATGGTTCCAGTCTTCGACTCGATTGTACAATGTTCGAAAATTGACGTATAGTATAGTCGACGCGCAGCGAGACGAATGTTCGCAAACACGAACGGTAAATAATATAATTACGGCCGGAAGTCGCATTTCATTTCTACCCTCGTTTACATTCCTCAAGACGTTTACTCACTAGCACGAATTCGATTTTTGGGGTGTTTTTGAAAACACACACACACACACACACACACACACACACAAATATATATATATATATATACTCAATGTTTCATTCGTAATCGTTATTACTACGCTAATATTATCGCATGCGTTTCTATTTAATTTATAGTATAGAATGTTGTTCGTTATTGATATTTACATTTCGAATATTTCGAAAACATTCGTCGATTAAAATATTCTCTAATTACATACGTATCGTTATAGCGTAAATTACGTCGCATTTGACAAGTTTATCCTAACGTGAATGACGTACTTGTGTGGACCTAACTTTTTAATAACGGAAAATATCTTCAATTATTATATGCCATTGTACGTTTACGCGATTGAGTGTGGTACGAGGACTGCTGGTGTGGGAGATCGGATCAAGTGGTGGTTAAAAACCAAGGTGGCCGATCCGAAATAGTTGGGAAAGAGCCGAGGAAGAAGAAGAGGATATATCATAGTGAAAAGTATACGACTTTTATGAAAACAAAATATAAACCATTATCGCTGCCAAACGTTTTGGTCGCGCATTATCGTAGTCTACTACTCGTAATATCCAAAAAACCGTCAATATCCGACCAACGGACTAAGTCATTTAAGCGTTATTATAAAGTGATACCCAGCGCGTAATAGCCGATCGTCGATGATTGGGCTTAATTCAGATCATACACAAGTGTTAAATTTTAAAATTGTCTCTGGTGAAAATGATCGCGTGTTCAGCACGACGACGACGATGATTATGGTGTTTCGTTGGAAACTAGTGTCGGCCGACTAAAACGCCATTGACGAAAATAAATTTCGTAATTTCGTTACAGGTAGGTTAATACGATGGCAAAATAGTCACGTAGGAAAAAAGGCTGGCGTTTCGAAAACTCGTTTCTAACGTTACCGCCCCATTCATATATTATATATAAATTCGTCGCCGGAACGGTAGATTGTTGTTAGCGACGTGATATACGATAAACGTATGGGCGGTGTGTTTGGCGGAGAGGGAGGGAAGATAGATGTGAACGCAGAGTTTATTTTTCTTCGCGCGTACGATTTCGCCTAAAAAAAAAATAACAAATTAATTTTAATAAATAAATACAGTCGTCGTTTACGTTTTCGAATCAACAATGTATTTCACATACGTGTTCAAATTTACGTGCAACGATAATAATTCAACCGTGACGCTTTGCCACCCCATTGTCGGCGGGTGGCGGCCCGATCGCGAAATAATTCCGTTCCGGAAACGTACATTTTCCTTATTTTTAAAACACGTCACGTCTCGGAACGATCGCTGTACCACGTGTATACAAATCTTCCCGGATAATTATTCACGATCTGCAACGAACCGGCGCTTATCGGACTTTCCATTTTATAATGTTTATCGTGCCTTCATTTTCTCCGGTGCGCGAGTATCACACCTAAGTTCACAACTGAAAGCGGTTCAGGGCCTAAAAAAATAAAATAAAAGCCGTAGAATTCGTTACGATTGTACGAGATTATCCAAGCGGTGGTGTAATATCTACAGTAAACGAAAATCGGACGTTCGATATTAAACAGAATTTGAAATCGTTTCGACGGTTTACGTCCGTTCGCGAACAACAAATTGGAAAATACGCCACAGACGAGGAGTCATCCGGCGACCGTCATTGTAGAGTTAGTTTATCGACTACGCGAAAGTCGATAAAAACAAACGAAAATACTATTCCTCCAAAATGTCCCCAGTAATTCAAGGGCGTTTGAAATGGTGTTAAGCGTGTCGACGAAACGCAAAATTTGTCGCCTCCAGTTATTGAGAATACCATCCGCGCTAGGAGAGAAAATTGTTCACGTCCCGACACTTTAATGTCGATAAACATTTTAAAATTTATTTATAATGATCGACCGGCGTGAATTCTTCGCCGAATAATACTTATATTTAGCGAAAACTATGTAAAAACAAAATACGAATTTCGCGTCAATTTTCAGGTTTTAAACGGATTTCGCAGCTTGGATAATTGTGTATCCTTATTATACTGATCTATTTACAATATCAGTTTTCGGAATACCTGGGAAATGTACAAAATTGGTTATGCAGAAACATGTTGTTCCGTGCATATATGTACCGATTTTGCCTACTCAGCGCGCCGTGTTATAATTTTTTTTTGTCTGGTGACAAAATATGTATGTATTGTAGGCCTAAACAATTTGAATAAAAGTCCCGAATACGTCACTGTCACAAACCCGCGTGTCCTAACTGTATAACGGAAAGAACGATTTATTTCATCACGACGATGTATTTCCAAGTAAATAAAAATAATTTTCGTGGCGGTATTTTTTTTCGAAAAAAATTTTCGTAAAATTTTCGCACGTACCGTTTTTTATGTTTGTTCATAGTGTTGATATTTTCAACCCATCGTCATTTGTTGGATGATGACAATTTTCGACTCTCAAACGGAAACCTACGATTTTAATTATACGTATTCATTTTGCGAAAATTGATTGTTAAAATCCGACGAATATTTTCCGAATGATTTTAACGATATAAGACGCGGCGAAGTGAAACGTTTATGTTAAACGTTTACGCTCTTGGAGACGCTTTAGCGGCCCGGCAATTTAATGACCTTTCGAGATGGTCATAATGACCGTGTAATATGTATGAGATAGATGTTTATAATTGCGTAATAGAGATATTGCCGTTTCCACTAAATTCAAATAACGGAATCCTATGGTCGAAAACGAAAAATTGGAAAATAAAAAGTTTAAATAAACTTTAATTGCGGTAGTGGGAACGACGATTAAAAAAAGCAGTCTATAAATATTCCACAAATAATCGAATAACAAATGAAAAACGGCGAAATCAAATATGTTTTAAATCTTGACAGACAGTCGTGGGTGCGTAGTAAAAAAAATTACCACTCTGTACATACATATATATATATATAAAGGACGTTGTTATGAAAAACAGCCAATCTGTAGTAGTATTCGTGGAAAGATTTGGATGACTGCGAATTGGATGATAAAAATTCGCGAGTAATTATATAGACTTACGGTAGCGCGAGTAATGCGTGAGTATAGTAAAACGTGACGATTGATGGGTTTTATACGATGGTAGTTTATAATCAACAGGTTTATTGAACAATGTCCGTTTAGGAAATATCAAAAATGACGCGCACCAGAGAAACGGATTAATTAATATACTGTCGAGACAATTATGCATCGCTTCACTAAACTTTTGTCCGACTAGTTCCGGGTAGGAACGACAAATGCCCACATTGATTGCAAAAACGATACGAGAAATTCAAATATTGACCTGAACTCTCAGTGGACGTGAATGGGTAGTATTACACGGCAAACATACTTAGAATTGTATTCGTCCATCTATAAACACTCGTCCACTAGGGTTGACCACTTAACGACTTTTACACTTTTATCGAAAATCTGTTTTTTTTTTATTTCAAAACAAACGTAAAATTTTAAACGAAAATCGGATAATTTTTGTTTAACGATAAATGCGTTGATAATTTAAAATTTTTCTAAAAGACATAAAACCCATCAACTGAAAATTAGTAGTGAAAAACCGAAAAACTATTTAAAGAATATTTATTTCCGTATATAACAAATACCTACATATAGAACATATATATATATTCACCTAAAATATTCCGGTACAAATTACAAAGTTATTTACATAGTCCCTGGGAACATTTTACGGTAAATAATGATCGTTCCATTTCATTTCGTCTATTTATAGATAAAATCCGTTAATTCGTTTCACTAACATTTGTCAATTTGACATCAAATACAAAAGAATACTGTTTACGCGAATCGATAACGTTTCGAACGAAACGACGGTTAATTACAATGTTTACGTAGTCATTGTTAAAATCTTGGAGATTTTCTACGTCTGGAATACAGCCGTGTATACAATGAAGTGTTTGATACTGATACTGACTACTGATTTGATACTGAAGAAGAAAATTCGTAATAAATATTTACAAATCATTCGGGGTGCGTACTGTAATACGTACGAATACAATTCCGATTGATTAATGTTAACTTTTGGAGGGGAAATAGTTTGTGTACGTACGACGAGCTGTACGGATTTCAAAACGTACTCGACGAATTTTCGGTATATTGGGTGAAGACCTACTCTCTCTCCCAAAATAAACAAACGTGATTAGTTCCCTACAATAAAAGAACGCGATAAATTATATTTATAATGAATAAGGTTTCATCGTGTGCCGATCATTATTCAATTAAATATTACGCGCTAGATGATTTTTCTGACATAGGATGTCGTTTGTTTCACGCGTGAATAAATATTTTTCAAAAGTTAAAGCCGTACATTTACGTAAACATGTACAAGCTGGTGTAATAATTCGTCACGTACTATATGAAACATATATATATATACTATTATAAATTGTTCCAAATATTTATTTCTCGGGTTCATTTTAGAGAATTGTCAAAATACGGTTGAGATTATGAGTGCTGATTACCTAACGAGATGATCGTAACAAATGTTTACACCAAACAAAAAAAGAAACGAAGCCGTTCAATTTGAATAACGTACGCACGTGCTCGCTGAATAAAAACAAAAACGTGGCACAGTCAATCTCTTTGAAATAATATATAAATATATATATATATTCGCTAGAGGTAAATAATATATAACGTACTGACATCGTTCGTTATATATAAATCGAAAATTCGTATAAAGGATACATAGATCGTATTGCTAATTAACGTTCGCAGTAAAATGTTTTCGTCTCGAATTCGTATTCATTTTTATTTTACGGATGAAACGTTGTGTGTAACAGTCAGTCACGAGCATACGACTAAACGTGAACGGACATTTTCTCGATAATATTGTTTCTCAATATTTTGACTTTAGCGTTTTTATTTTTTTTTTTGTACCGGAAAAAACGAGTTATGACGTTTTCCGAAAAAACAGAAAACGTTATTCTAAAGAAAATCCACGCGCGGGCACGAGAATAATAATAATCGAGTGCCTCGGTAATGTGGCGGCGATTCGTCCGTATTGTAAACGAATAGTACCCGAAACATTACGCGATTTTCGAATCGTTTTTGACCGAACCGGTTTAGCGGCCGAAACCAACTCGTTTGGTGATGTCGTTTTGCTCGCGAGATTTGATTTAATCAGGAGTCGGCAAACTATGTGGCGGCCAAATATTGACAACGAGTCAAGGATCGTGAACGAATTTCGGTTAGGACGCTCGAAAGACTGTCGGAATTTCAATCGTTTTCGCGCAATTGGGAAACGTACAATATATATCACAGTCTCAGTTGCGGACTCGGATCGTTTAATATTTGTCGCGAATACATCAGTTTTCATTTATGTCATCGCGTAATCGTAACATTGGATGTTTTTAGCGATTGGAAATTCGTCTCGGAACGAATTACGATTTTCTTACGTAAATATCGTCAATTCGAATGTCAAAGCAGTAATCGTATACTCTTTTAGAGACGACCGTGTTTACATTACATCATTTTTCGCGCGTTGCGAAAACATCTAGAATGATGTTGATTCTGTGGGGTTCGATTTAATGTTTCCCGAGGTCGGGAAAACGATAAGCCGTTTTGCCGAAAAATATTTTTCTGAAAATGTAGTGTGTTTACGTTGTAACGCAAACACCGTTCGGACACTTTGTGTTTTTTTTTCCCGATAAATAATAACGTCGAAAAGTTGAATTTTCATATCGATCGTGTTTAACGATTGCCGAACACAAGCGATAAAATTCGTAAAATATCACGATATATATATTACGATAACGAATTCGTCGTTGTTTATGACAATCGACTTCGGTTGGTAACGACTTTAACGTTATATGGGGACACGAAACGAGCTACCTAACCACGACTACCAGTTCACACCAGGTAGTGATCACGACTACTAACTATCCTAATAGTAGTATTCTCGCCCAGTTTACGACTCCGTGTGAACCCGGCTTAAAGGTTACGTTATTAAAAATGTTCAGAATTAAAGGGATCCAAATGCGACATACGTCGGAAATATATTCAATTACTATCGTCACGGTGCAAAACGTTGATGTACGGTGTTGTTATACAGAAAGAAAATCGACCGTTAATGGCCCGACCGACATCGAAAACTTTGTATATATATATATATATATATGTGTGTGTGTAAGTCGCGGTTAAGTGTGCGCACATAATGCGTTTACCCTATGCGTCCTCAAAAACGATACAACTTCGATAAAATAATCAGATTTCAGTCCATTATGTGTGTGTTTAGACGTATATTACCGATGACGTGAACACGCACAGATGGTGAACCATCGCGTTATATTTCCAGTGACGCAAAAGCTTTTAAGGCCTTAATGAATTTATCTTCGTTTTGTTTCGGAATAAATAAATCAATATCCGCGAAAAGAGTGTAAATTGAAAGGGGTGTAATTGTATCGAACCATCTACACCCTTCTCTCAGCCGCGTCGTATTTCCGTTATTATTTTTACACGTGTTATTTCATTGATAATTATTTGTTAACCACTTGGGTGTGAATGCAGTTTCAAGCCTAGGGCGTAAGTTTTAGAAGGACCTAACTGTTCTTTTTGTCATCGTCGTTACGAAGTCTAAAATTTAAGAAAAAAAAATAGGTTTTAATTTAGTTTCAAATTATTTTGTTGCGTATAGGTTAGGACGTCAATTTCGAATACCGAAATAGTCTCGACTTGTGTAATCGCCCGTTTTAACTAAGCCAGAGCTTCCATCGATCATATAGGCGCATTCGATTGTGCCTAAGAGCGAACGATTCTTAAGTCTGGCGCATTACACCGGTGTTGTTTCGTATTCAGGTCTATATACGTGAAAGTAGACGAACGAACGGCATGTTTAATACAGTGTTTCGTTACGGAAACACAAGTCATCGGTACGAAATTAAATCGTCGATGGGGAAGGAAAGAACGTGAATTATTGTCGAAATGAAGTCGATTGAAAATTTGTCGTAAAACGATCAAACTTACAGACACGTTCGTGGAGATTTATTGGCGTGGTTATTTATAGGTTAAGAAGCTGCACATATATAACAAATAAACCGAACTCTTATTGGCGGACAAAGCCATAATAAGAATTTATGTGTTTATATAGACAAACGGTATACGTATACAATACAGAGAAAACTGCAGAGATACGATCACTCGTGTAAAGTGTTATTTAGATTCGTAAAAGCACGCTTGCCTAAATGACCGGACGAGAAAGGAAGTTTCACGAAACTAAATCCTTAACCGAATATTTCGTATTTGTATTCGTTTCTGAACAGAGACGGTTTCTCGTGATTATTTTTTGTTTTCGAAAACGAAAGTATTATCATAATATAGTATATTGCGTCTATTGATTATAATTATTAGAATACGCAAAATATATAAGCGTTCACATTTGATAGAATCGCGTAATCTATATTGCCTAATTTCGAAACGAAAAAATAAATACTTCCGACCAATATAATCGTCGAGTATTCAGCCAATGGATTATAAATAGGTAAATTGTATCGAAATACTCGAATGTTCGCGACGAAAATAATTTTAAACGCGTCAATCGAACAAAGTATCGAAGAATTTAACAGTCCGTTGAAATTTAATAAGCAATACGTCGCGTGTTTCGACGTTTACCACGGTAGTGAAATTGTTTTGTCCCGGATATTTTATTCCATCCACTAATATAACAAATGCCGTAGTGTTCGACGACCTATTTTACTTGCGAAAAACGCAAACTACGCTTGACGATAATTTTGTTTTTGCAATCGATACGATAACGCAATCGCGTTTATTTATAAACGCCAGACAATCTGATAACATACACATGTACGTAATGCGTTCGAAGTTGAACATGTTTACGCGGAGACGCGTATACATTACATCACATATACATTCACATAATATTTGAAAATAATCGGAATACAAATAGCCCGAATCAATTGAGAGAGCGTGGGGGTGGTCAGAGGCCCGTGGGTATAACAGAGACTGGTGTTGTGCCGCCAGCCTAAGAATTGGAGATCGTTAGGTAAAAACGATCGTAAATTCGACACGTGCAAAAAACAATTGACGAAAATTAAGGAAACCGTTTTTACGTCGAACGTTTTACGAAAAAGTCGTGTTTTGAAATTTTCGACGATAATTTTCGGGCGTTTTTTTTTTTAGGTATAAGAATCGACGATACTTAGCGCGCGATGTAATTGATTGTACCACGGAACGAGCATTTTCCCGAATTGTGCCGAGCGAAAAACGGAAGGACTTTTGTATGTTTATAAAAGGGGTCCGTGTACGAACTCGACTACTATGTGTACGCGTTTTTATACGTAAACATCTTGTATTGATCATATTTACTCTATATATACATACGTATACATATATATATATATATATAGATATATGTAGTCTCACCCATATTCAACATGGCTCCAAATGATTTAATCGACATTTGATCTTTAACGTTTGTATTCAAATAAACGTTGTTTCGTCGTAGAGAAAATGTTCTCGAAGAGGTGAAATTAGTTTTAAGCGAAAATTGTTTTCTAAATGAAGCGACAATGACGTTATAAGAGTCGTTACGTTATTGTAATTGTTTTTTAAAACAATTTACGAAAAAATTCTCGAAACGTTACTTTAAAATGACGGTAAAAAAGAAGAAAGAGCGATCGGTGTCGCGTCAAAAATATCGTAATGATATATTGTCGTGAGTGTGATTAAATCGAGCGCGTATGTAAGTCGCGTTGCAATCGCGAAACGAGACGAGAAATAAAATTGCGCGTCGTTCGATCGACGTTGTAAACGAGAGTGCGAGAATAAAAGTACGAAAAATGGTTTATCGACGAGACGAATTCGAAACGTTCCATCATCTATGTACGACATTGTGAGTCTTCTACGCTCGTTCGATCGTAGTCGGAGTCGACGACCGAGTTAACGTACGCGTTTCGTCGTATCGAATTGACGCGCTAACAACACGGATTACTTTTAAAACGAAGACGATTAATCGTGTGTACCGTATTCGTATAATTATATATATACAAACGTAAATCGTCAAATATCGTTCGAACGGTACGGACGACGACGATGGGCGTCGCGTCGCGTTCCCGTTCGTTTCTCTCGCGGACTGTGCCAATGTAGCCGGTTACCAGGCCTCGGCGATACGTAGCCGGCGGACGTCGTCCCTGGCAACGATCGAATCAGTAAAACGGTGACGGCGACGGTGGCGGCGGCAGCATACCAAAACGAATTTGACGACCCACCCCGAGTCAACTACGCCGTGTTTACTCGTTGACGAAAATTTGTACGCGAATTCTCGCCCGCGATTTGCGATACGGTAGCTGCTAAAAAAACGCGCGCGCTTGAACGCGGCGTAGAATTAACTGCAATCGTTGGAGCGACTACGTTTCGACGAATTGTGTGGACAACTCACTGCCACACGAACACCGACGACAAATTTTTTCGCTATATCTCTTATGTACGCGTTATTCCCGGAAGTTAAATCGAAAATTATTTTAACGTTATTTTCCATTCGTCGACACTATACTTGTTAACCCTAAATACGTTCGGTTTCGAATTAGTAACAAAAGATCTTTTTCCATTTGTGAACGAATAATTGAATAGCGTCGCCAAATTTTACAAAGCGTTTAGTGTACACACTAAACATTGTGGAACTGTAACGACGTACAAGAATTTGGATATGTTTTATTCTATATTTTTTTTCGAAAAACAAAACGGATTAGCGGTCTTATGGAGATCGTTTTCAAACGTTTACAAATACGACTGATCGAACTATTTGTTGTACAATCGTCTACATACGTAATTTGTTTGGTCGTAAACAATATATTTTACACACATGTAAAAAAATAATCGTCGAAACGAACGCGAGTAGTGCTGGAGAACTTGACCGTTTCAAGACCCGAAGTGAAAAAGAAAGAAACGGTCGCGCGTTCTCGGAATAGTTGGGGCGCGACCATTGACGAAAACGGACGCGGCCATTTAAATAATCTAATCGGAATTTGAAGTAGAAAGTCCGACGGTAATTATATCGGCCGTTCAATAGAGGCCGTCGGCGGTGACGCCGCGATTTTCGTCTCGTCCTCGTATATTTCAGCGGCTAGTCGGCGAATAAATTACGACGGTGTCCGAAGCCTGTATGTTGGTACGGGATAATTATTCGTAATATCGAAAGGGACGCGAAGCTCGACGAATTAAACGCGCAAAACCACGACAAAGGTGTCCCGATTATTATATTACATTATACGTACGGTATAAACGGGCGCCACTATTATATACGTTTACATTACGCGGTCCCGTTCGGCAATTAATTTTTGTCCGTTTCGGACGAACGCGTATTACGTCCGAATATTCAAGGGTGCGCACAAACGCGGAAAAAACCGATCCACAATTCAATTTCGAACCGTATTCCGTCATGAAAATCAAAATAATCCTACCGCCCGGACGTTCTTATTTGTCGTCCGCCGTGCACTGGCGCGCTTATTACGTTTATGCGTATGGCTGTACGATTGTACACACACGCCACGCTCTTCCGAGCACCGTCGTGGTTTTCCGCGGACGAAAGAAAACGTAATTACCAATCGACGGAACGAAGAAAATCCGACGTCGTTTTTCGATTGTCTTTACGTGTTATGCCCACCGACGGAGCGTTCGTATCGTTTATTCGCCGGTGTGAACGCGCGCCCACGCTCGCACGGTATCCACAGAGAATACCGAAAACACCTAAAAAAGGGTCCGAGTAGTGTAGTAGTACCCGTTCGGGCGTCAATCCCTCGCGGCCGTCACGGTACGCGCGCGTACGTTAAATGATCGAACATTTCGGCCCTGAAACAATACGGACGGGTACGCCCGACGGTATTTCGTATTCCGTGGCCGGGCCGCGATAACAATGCCCGTTCGAACGACGCGACGAAAACAAACGATTGTCGTCGTTCTCTCGGTTTCGAAAACAATGATCGTATTTCCACGTTTTCGTCCGTTCCGACGTTGCCGGAAAATCGAACGTGTTTTCGTCGTCGTCGTTGTCGTTGTTCACACGGATCGAATACTTTTTCGGGCAGCCGGGGAATCGTTTAACGTTTAGAGCGATACGGTTACCGAAATATTGTTTGTCCCGAATTGTGCACAACCACTCGTGCGCGTGTTATTGTTGGCGGTCGACCGTCGAGAAACGAAATTGCGTCGTTTAACAAACGCCCGTACTTTCAAAATTCGTTGTTGACAAACTGCGAAGACCGCCAAGTAGTTCTTGAACACGGGCACGTCGGTGTTATATTAACAAGTCGTTTTACACGTATACGTGTTAATCGTCGAATTCGTTTTTTTTCGCTCGGAAAATATTAAATCATTAATTCCGATTCGCTTAAACCCCGCCCCTCCACCGGTGGTAGCGACGAATTCCCCAATTTATCCATTATCGTCTGTAGATTTAAACCATCGGTATAAATCATTTTCGTATAACGAATTCGCGACCGTAGGTTGAAAAACGTTTAAACTTTGTAAGGGTGGCGTCGGTGGTGGTGATGATGGAAAGGCGATTAATCGAAGAGAGCTTTTCGGAAGTCGAGCGAGCGCGGCATTTTCACGTCCGTTATATTTAATTCGTTCGAACGTATACACAGCGAATATATATGTGTGTGTGTGTGTGTGTGTGTGTGTGTAGCGGGGACATTTGGACACAGAGTTCAGAGAGGCCTCAGCGAACCGCGTTTATTTTTCGAAAATAGTACTTGAGCGTGTTCGTGAGTACACGTTTCGAATTGGTCGCGCGAATCGTTTTCGTCAGTTTCGTACTTTACCGACGGATCACTGTGACGAATAATCCGTTAAATACTACCCGTCCCCGTGTACATGCCGAACACCGTTTAATCGATACAATCGACCCGTCGTCGACGTACTTACGGACGGTCGGTTCTTATCGGGCCGTACGCGCGCTTAGGATTATCTAAACGTATGTACTGTATGACGCGCGATGGCCGTTGCGTTCGTGCCGGTCGTGCCGCGTAATTCGTACGGCATTGGACTTATATAGCCGGGCGGCGCGACGTTCCGCCAAACGATTCCGTCCCGTTCGTTTGTTGTCGTCCACCGGTTACGGGTACGCGCGGTTTAAATAATAACCAGCGAATTTCGTCGGCGAACACGCAAAAATATCGCACGTCCCCGTTCGCATTCCAGCAAACGTGAACGACAAACGTGCGCTACTCCTGCACGTTGTCGAATAACACCCCCTCCCCCCTGGCGAACTTCGGGCATGTTTCCGTGGCGCGCCGAAATTCCGCCGGACCGTCCGCGTTCGGTGTACGTCAAATGGTGTCCGTCGCCGGACGATTAATCGTTTACTAATTTCGCGTTTTTAACGCCGACGGCGGGTATGATCTGCGCGCGCAACTCAGACGAGTCGAAGAGACCCTCGCCGCCACCCTCCCCCCCCCGTTCGGTACTGTCGTATTCCGTACATCGTTCGGTACGAAGCTGTGCACTGGCCGTCCACTGGTTGGATGGAAATCTAAACGATTGGTTTAGACGGTAAATAGTCTAGACGTTATTTTTATTCGTAAACGTTTTCCCGTCCGGGCGAACGGCGACGTAACGCTCTTAAACGCGTCCGCCGTTCGCGCTCACCGATGGATTCGTTTTTCTCGTACGGTACCCGGTCGTCCGTGCCTGTGTGCGTGCATGCGTAGCCGAACGTAAATAATTCGGCGCCATCGATTGTTTCCAGTTTTTCCCATTTAAATGATAATTCGGAAAAACGCGCCCGTCGGGCCGTTATAACGGTTCACAGGCGTTATTATCATTATGTACCACCAACCAAAGGGTTTATAGTGAATTAATGGAATACGTTTTGTTTTTTCGAGAGAGAAAAAACAACCCCTTGGTAATTCTCGAAACCGGCGTATGTAATTTGATTTCGAACAGAAATTCCGCGTAATCGAAAACGTCAAGTGGAAAAAATCCATCCCCCCCCGGGTACCCGTATTGTCCCGAATGTTTCGAAACAACCGTTCGGAAACAATTTCCCATACGCCGTATATATATATATACACACACACACATCGAGGTACATCGAACGTCGTTTACCCGTCGGCAAGGGTTTCGTGAAGAACGGCGCGACGTTGTACGTACTCGCTCGAGTTAATCGTGTCGACAGACAAATGAACTCTAGTCGTCGTTGTCCGATGATAGACGGCGGTGTTGCGCGAATTGACCGGCGATTCGTAAATATTCGCCGAACGCCTGGCTCGCCGTCGGTAATTGGTAATTACCAACGGGCGAACGAACTAAGTATCTTGTACACGTAGGGGACACCAACCACACCTGGCCGGTTCGATGGTGTAACGTTCCGCGTCAAACATTCGAGCAATCGCCCAAAACATTGCGTTCGACGACCAGTGGTCGAATTCAAAACGCAAACGCGACGAACACCGAATACGGCACCACCGACCCCGGTGGCGTACTTGGATCTGAATTTCGGGAGGGGTATTAATTTTTAAATCGAACGACCTTAACGAAACAAGACGCGTTATAAACTTTAATCGATTATTCATTTCTAACGAACACGTTATATTATAACGTGGTATATAGGAGTTTAAAAATATTTCAGTTTTTCGTTATTATTGACTAGAAATATACGTGTCGTAAGAAATTAATTTTTTCTAGAAATTTTTTTTGGGGGGGGGTATTTATCCCTCCTCATTAGTACGTCACTGGCCAACCCCTTGAGTTACGTGGCGACCAAGCGCTACCAAGATCGACCAACTTCACCACGTCCGACATTGCGGGAAAAAACGTAAACAAAATCGAATTCGACGAACCGTCGACTACTGAACGTTATAATACTTATTAAAATATACGTACATACGGTGGTCGCCGTTTATCGGGTACACGGTTAATTGACTCGTTCGACCTATTGGTCTCCGAACGGATGGTCCCGATTTGCACGTACACTAACGCGCGCGCAAAACGTTCGTCTTATTAGGTTCCATCACGCCCGGTTAATGGGGTCGTTGGAAAATTAGATAAATAAGGAGTACATACATATAAATAGAACGGCGCCGGTATTTCGCTCTTATCGTGGTGATAAACGAAATTGCCTTTTCACGGTAAACCAAGCGGTCGTCAATGTTAGTACGATAGGTAGTGTCGTGTCGTGTCTGGCGTGTATTGCGGTAAATGTGTTGGAATTTTGTCCGTGTATAAATATCAATTCGTTTTCGTTAATCGTTTTGTTCGTGGTACGATGGACGAACGCTTTAATTTAGGCTCAGTAGAAAAATTAGACGTTTTGGAACAGTACGACGAGCTTTCTCGACCGAGCCAGCGACAAGCAGCGTGTAAGTTGAACGTGTCTTTTTCGTTTTTTTTTTTTTTTCTATCGGCAGCACATTCGTTGGTTCCGGAATGTCTGAAGGCAATATTTCGAGCCAACGAGTCGCCATAATTTATTGAAAAAAGACGTAAAAACGGTTTAACAAGAAATGATCGTCCTTAACGAGAAAGGCTAGCAACGTGAGCTATCCCCACGTTGTTTTACCTCATTCCCTCCCCTCTCCGTACATCGAAACAAATTCACAATAATTCTTTAAAACTACCGCTTCTTAAGAACTATTACACGAATGGTGCCCGGTGCTCAGGACAATCCCCTGTCACGGGGCAGCCATTTACATCCTTCTTTAAATAGCTCAAGCTAATACACGAGTGGAGCGGAATCGGGACAGTCCCCTGAGACGGTGCCACTAACATCTCCCGTTACAAAATTAAGAAGAATATAACATAATTCTTCATCACCGATTTAGCGGGCTAGCCGCTAAAGTTGAACGTGTTTCAACGTATACTGGATGGGTTGCTCGAAGAAAATCGAAAATACGGCGAACGAGAATTCAAATCGTAGAAGGGTCGGTAAAGAAGTGAAGTGGATAGTTGACAAAAGTCAGAGAAAAAGATGCTCGAGTTACAACAAGACCACTGTTGCGTTGAAAAGCCCGGGGATCTCGCGAAAACAACGAGCAAAAATGATTTTGCGGTAACAGAAGGTCGGTTTCACCAATGGAAGAAACGCTAAAACTTGTCGTTCGTTGAGCCGAGACACGGAGAACAGGAAGACGTTGACCACGCATCTGCACGATCGTGGATCCATCGGAATGACCATATGTTATCACTGCGGCCGGGATTTTTATGTAAATACCAACCGGAACGTAATAAATTAATTATGGCAAACGATAAATTCGTTTCACGCGATCCGCAAATAGGACGTATTTTGGTTTTATATATTTCGTCATAAACGCGTATTTTTACGTTCTTTGTAAAACGTCCACTTTTTTTTTACGTATCTCGTAAATTTTTAAACGTAAAAAATTAAGACGACGGTACACACGTTTATTTCGACGCGAGAATCGCAAAAAGTATGTCGGTAAAGTTGAAAAATAACGGAGCAAATATAAACACGCACGTGCACGTCCACGAACGACGTATATATATATATATAAAAAAAAAAAATAGAATTTATGGATATTTAACAAACGAATCTTAACGACTTTGAATTACCAGTTTGTGTTCGATAACTTTCCTTAACCACCGTAGATTATTCGATTACGTACGAATGTATTACAAATGTACCACGATGTCAGTAATTGCGTTCACGCGGTTGTGAAAATATGTTCGTCTAAATAAATAAATTAAAAACTAAATAAAGCGGCACGATCTATTTCGACTGAAATGTCAAACGTTATTCGTGATTTTCCGAACGAAACTTTTTCGACTGATAATAATGTATTTGACTGCAACGCGTGTGATCCAAGCACATTGACTATTCAACTATTTCGGGTACATTTTTTTAATTTAATATATATTTAAAACGTATAATTTAGGTAACTTTTTATAGATAATTCGACGTATTTCAACATCAAAACGTTTTTTTTTTTTTTTATTTAAATAAGAAAAAATACAATCTGTATAGTAATACAATAAGTATTTGTGATATATATATAAAAAACAAAAATACATAGGACTTAAAAGAATAGGCTTGTGGAGAGACCGCCCAGTAGCGGAACTCCTTCTGACTTTGGTAATTGTAACTACCGACTATATAAACTATAAGATTTTTTTTTTTTTCCTTTATTGTTGGAGAAGGTCTACACCAAGATCTCTTTAGACGACGAG
>JAIPRN010001112.1:0-54092 GCA_025469175.1 Geopemphigus sp. TES_GeoC_2020
CACACACACACACACACACACACACACACACACACACACACACACACACACACACACACACACACACACACACACGCACACACGCATGTACGAACGCGTGTATATATATGTATTACGGAAAGGAAGACGAAGAAAAGGAAGACTGACTGTTCGGGCGGAGGACTAGGGACGAGGAGAAGCGAGTAGGGAGTACCTTTGGGAGGCGACAGTATGATGTGTGCGCGTCTCCCCCTGCCCGCCGCCGCGGCCACAGTTTCCTACCCGCGGTCGTTCTGTACACCGCTCGCGCCTCGCGCACGCTTAGTATCCCCCGCAGACTAATATGTCAGCGAGCTTATACCGTTTTCCGAAGGTTACCTCCGTACACCGAACGGCACCCCGGAGGCCGTTCGACGCCACTGCGGTCTCCACCGTACGCCGGTCTCTCATAACCGTAAGCGTAACGTGAACAATTTTTATTATAATACCGGGAGGAAAAAGGGGGGGGCGCCGTCCGTCGCCGAGTCTGAGCAACGAACGAAAACACCTCGACGGTGGTTTGGGGGGGGTCCGTCGAAAAACCCGAATGGTGTTGTATGGCTTACGTGAAATGGGTCTGACCCGCCGTTTCTAGAGCTCTCGACGAGTAATACTATGACGGAACGTGCAAGCTCGTGTGTGTGCGTAAAACTCATCAATTCTCTCGTAGTGGTTTCGCGGCATCAGCGGCGGTGACGGTGGCGAAACGTAGATGAACGCTTGTGCGTGCGCGTGACGTTTGTTTGCCTACGTGTGTATGTATATGTGTGTGCGTGTGTGTGTGTGTGTGTGTGTGTGTGTGTGTGTGTGTGTGTGTGTGTGTGTGTGTGTGTGTGTGTGTGTGTGTGTGTGTGTGTATGCGCACTCGCGCGTGCGTGTGACGGGAGGTTTGGTGTCGGCGCGGTGCTCGTTGGTGAGGTGGCGAGGGGAGCGAAAGCGGCGCGAGCGTTACTCTGGGGAAATTGCTGCGCCTCGCTAAGCCACTCTGATGGAGTTGCCGGCAATCCCAGGTGGCCGGCGGCCTCTCGGCTTATCTACCCGTCTACCCCCGTCCACCGCGGCAACCGGCCCGCCGCCCATCGTCGTCCCGTCCGTTCCGAACTCTCTCTCTGAATTCGCACCGGTCGAACACCGAGTCCCCTCCGCCACACCCTAAGACCCCACCACCGTCCCGTCCATCACGTCCCTAGGCACCGAGCGCGCGCGCGTGCGCCACCCTCGTCATCGTCGTCGTCGTCGTCGTCGTCGTCGCATCGCCCGCACGCGGGCCACGACCGACCGACCGCCGCCACCCACCACTACACCCCCCCCCACACACTCACCGCAGACGGGACTGTACGACCGCGCGCGTCACTCGAGACTCGGGGCATTTTTTTTATTCCTCCGCAGACGCCGCCACCGGCAGACGAGGGGTTTATCATAACAACGTCGAGTGCATGCGAAACGAGTTGATTCGCGCCGACATCGACTAATTGAAAACGGCGTGTACGGTAAACGCGCGCTTATATACATGTGCACGCACACACGTAGCGTTATCCCGGTCTATGTACACACCATATAAACACCGACGTATGCGTGTGCGTGTACCCGTTGTCATCCGAATGGAAGTGCGTGTACGTGTGTGTATATATATATATACCACACACATACACGCCACGAGAACTCGGTGACATTTTTTAGGCTACGAAAAATGCAACGAAATGTAAGAATGACGAAAATTGGGAAAATAAACGTAGGGAAATAATAAATATCGATTACTGGCGGAATGGAAATTATCGCGTAGGAATTCTTTACTGGAACGTATTACACCACGGGAGCAAAGTACGTATAATATAACGAGCTCGATCATCCCCCACAGAAAACTATCGGTCTAGGACTCATAATTACGACTAAATACTATCTCGTGTCAATAGCTCGTCCGATAGGTTAGTTCCTAAACCCGTGCGGAATTTAGTTGACCGCTTAACCTTTTTTGAAACGCAATAAGGAAGCAGCCGATAAATCGAAATTACGATACACGATCGAATACGTTTTTTTACGAATTCTAAATTAATTATAAATCGTTATTCGAAAATAATCCGTTTTAATTTAGTTTGAACTTCGAATCGACTTCGATCCACTGTAGTTTATTACTGATTTCAAACAAATGTTACGTCCATATAATATTTAAATACGAATCGTCGAAAAATAGTTTCGTTTCCTTTTTAGATTACTACTGTTTTAAATTACAACGAAATAACTATTCTAAATTTTGGAAGGACCGGGCGTGTGGCCTTAATTATTAACGTGTTTTCGTAATTTTTCGGTCATTATCTCTTACGCTTAAGAATACTTCAAGGATATCGAAAAATAGTTCATTCAAATTGCCGCCGTTAGGTTACGATATTACGGTGCCTGATTATTACGCTCTTAGGTTTTTTTTTTGAAAAAGGACCATAATTTTTTTCGCGCGCAATAAACCAATGGACGGAATCAGTTTTTAAAACGTTTATAATAAAACGTAGAACCGCAATAGGCTTACCCCGTCCATTTTGGGCGTCCTTCCGTCTACTGAAATCGAAATAAATTGTTCTCACAGTAATCAATGTCTTTAGTAATTTTGTAAATTTAAACTCGAACGCGACGGACCTCCCTACAATATTACGCGAACATAAACGATTTTTCCGAGTCGGTTTATTCGATAACGAGTTTAAACGCGTGTAAACGTTTGAACAAACACGTTTGATAGATCCGCATTGAAACCCACCGAGTATGTGCTTTCCTTACTTGTTTTTACGTATGTTCTCTTATAACATACACATACATCCCCCAGTCCACATCGCTGTATGCATAAAACGTACGATTTGTATTGTTTACCCGTCGCCGCCGTCGCATGTACGTATCGAGTGTTTATATGAATTATCTAATTTTAATATCTTGTATCGATACGTTTTTTTATAACGCCATTAAATTTATATTTAAAGTGTATACAATATCTAACTATTACCCATTAAAACATAAATGACGCGCTCGATAATCTTTATCGAATTAAAAAATAATAACTTTAGATCGTTTAATGAGCCCTTATATTTCGGTGTATATCGTATACGCGAGATATATATATATATATATATATATATATATATATTAGTAAACGAATATAGCCGGAATCGAAAACGTGGATAGACGCCTACACTTAGATGGGATTAACATTAACGGGATTTTCGTTTCCGTTCTTGTATACGATGATACACATACAACCGTGGACTTCCTGTAAAGTTATTAACGAGCGTGTTAGATATAAATAAAAAGTAGGAAATCGTAAGCCCGTGTGATTGTTGCGTTGACATAGTCGGATGGTACGCAAACTGTTTCATTTACGCGTAACGTTCCAAACATCCGGAAGTGTTTAATCAACGTTTCGTCAATATTTAACGTGTTGTGTTTTAAATAAAGAAAATACGTCGAATTCTATTATCTCATTTATGACAAAATTATATAGTTGTTACGTAAACACGCGTCACGAGTTTCATATATTTCGCATAAATGTCGTACAAAATAATAATACATATTATCTAGGTTCTTATTGAGTCCGTTTTCGCGCATATTGCGTATTATACTTTGAGGCGTTACTACGCCATGCACATTTTTCAATTTATTTCGCGTTTATCTTTGGCGATTTTTCAATTTTCCAACTATTTCACTATTTGATGAATCCACTCTGTCGTTTCAACAACAATTCGATTATTTATAATTTCTCTAATATTCCTAATTCCTATTTAAAACCCGAAATACGAAGATTTTCTTTTTTTACGACAAATTTGAAAACGATTATTGCCACGCGAGCTTGTTATATAGTATTGTACCGTATCATTGCGCTCATTATAATGTCGACCATTGTTGACTACATAATATTCTGTGAATCGTTTTGTCCATTCATATTTGCATCGAAATTATCTTATGGAGTCTTGCATTTCGTACCATCACGAATTTATACGTGACCTATATACGTCCAGTCTTCAGATTTTATAAGTATTGATCATCTTTTTTTATCAACAGTTTTTTCCCCATCAGCTCTTCTTCAATTATTTTACGTTTTCGTCGTTTAATCGATAATCATTACTAATCGTTTTCGAATGATTTTAAATACTTAATTTCAATTTCTTTTGAAAAAAATGCGTTCGTGAACACTACATAATGCATTGTGCGACAAAATATTTGTTCGAAGCGGACAATAACAAATAAACAAACGAATTATTCGTCGTCAATCATTGTATTCGTTAAATCGAAAATCTACAACAAAACACGAAAAACTGGACAAAAAACCTTTGTCAAAACTAAATGTTTGATAGACGCGTGTGCGAGAAGCTGGTTTGGTTAGGACTACTTCGATCATTGCGACATGCATGTCTATCGTCAAATATTCTGAACAAAAATAAATCAACTATATATTTTTGACTAATTTCGGAAAATCCGTTTAATCGATTCATTTTAAATTGCATCGATATTCAAACGTATATAACATATGTACGGTTGTTAAATATTTAGTAATTAATCGCGCAATATTATGGGGGTGAATGTTTTATCCGGTAGACTAGTTATTACGTTTTAAAATCGAAAGATGCTTTAAATATGTAAACGTTGTTGTTTTTTAATTTTAAAAGTTAAGAAAAAAAATCCCTTAAGAAAGGGTCAACCATTAGACTACGGAATAAACACTGACTGGAGAATACCGAAGGAAAACGAAACGACCGCTAAAATATATTTAAAATCGTAATAGATTTTAGAACGGAGAAGGGAACGAAGAGGGCATAAAACTTGGTTTTCAAGACCGTAGGATGCAATTAATCAGGCGCCGAAAGCGGGGCACAACTACGGCCCCGGGGGACACCATAAGGCGCATACCTAATATTGACTCTCCCGCCGCCCAACCATTTGCCTCTGCATGCCGAAAGGGTACCCGGAAAAAAGAGAAAACGCGCAAGAAAAACTCTGATTAGTCTGCAAACCTCTAGAGAACCATAACCCCCTCGCATAAAAGGTAAGTTTCTCAACCCACTAGCGCCAAAGGTCTCCCGATGGTTTTTTTTCTTTTTCTTATCTTTTCGCGCTGTAATTGAAACGGCATCTCTGAAAACTCTTAGATATACATATATATATATATGTGTGTGTGTGTGTGTGTGTGTGTATGTATTTTTATTAACATTACTCCGATATAATATTACACCAGGCCCGTATATTCATACACACATGCACTTATTTTATTTACTTTTTTTCGCTTTAATAAATGATAGAAAAAAAAATTATGAAAATCGTTTAAATAGAGATGTAATGACTATATCTTTTATATATTTATTTTACTTTTGTTTAAATATAATACTACATATATATATATTTACATCGATGAAACTTCGAGAAGAGAATAGATATAGTAAGAGGAATATACATACAGGCAGACAGACACATGGGCAGAGAGAACGAGAGCGCATAAAAAAGATATTATGAGAAAGATAGACAGATGAAAGGAGTGCGAGGAATAAATAAAGAGTGAGCGAGTAAGAGTGAGTTTGTGATGAGAGTGGTAAGAGGAACAAATGGGTATAGGAAATAGAGAGCTGCAGCTGGTGAATGAGCGGAGGGCAATATAGGAAGGGACGAAGTTGGAGAGAACAAACCGTTCCCATTGGCATAATGAAACACGTATGAACCGTGGAAATACCGCGTGAAAAGCGGCCAATTTAGTTGAAACGCAACCTCGTTGTCCCGGGTCTACGATGGAGGAATCATGCAGGGGTGGAAATTGCAAAAAGGGTTTCCCGCACCTCGTTTCTTCGTTACGGCCAGTCCCAAGGGATACCGAAAATCCCCCTAGCACCTGCGGGAGCAACTCGAAAACCCTGGGATTTTATTCGTATAGCTACTACAGGGACGCTTACATCGAAGAAAGAACGAATACGCCAAGAATATATATATGCTCGTATGTGTGTATGTGTTAAAATTCTTTTTTTCTCGATTTCACTCACCTGTAGGAGATAACGGCGGTATAAGATCTGCATCATCGAATACGTCTTCCGCATCAGGATTTCCATCTATAAAACATATTATATACATTGAAATATCACGTTCACAACACTTTAATATTAACACTAAATAGGACTGTCGCGTTTCCAAAGAATAAAATACTAAATAGTTTTATAAACGTTAATTATAATTTTATATAGCACTATGAAGTAATGAAAATTATTTGATTTCGATTTTTTCGACGTTTTATAAGATATTTACTCGGTAATTCGGTAAATCATTACTCATGATGGAATATTAGTAACTAAATAAGTGTACATTTCTCGTATAATAATTTTGTAATTATACATCAACATTATACATCATTATATATTTTGTAAGATCATCAAATATAATGTAATAGTAACGATTAAATAACCACTTTTAATAATCGTCAAACATGGTATCTATTGAACAAGACATCAACAACGTTGAGCAAACTTTAAGTTAAAATAACTTATTAAGTTTTATCAAGACAGATAGGTACCTAGTTCATATTAAACCAAACATATCACTCACTAATTGCAAAATATAATATTTAATATTTATATAACGCTCGAAAATCAAATAAAATAATCGTTCTATTAATAATTGTATAGCACGTTAAATTTCATCTTCAATTCTTTAATAGGGTTAATATTTTTTAATTTATATATATATATATATATATATCATTTTATATATTTATAATATATATTTAGATTTCACGAAATGTCCACTTATTATTTTCTGTCTAGACTATACCGGTTTAATATCTGAATGGTGTCTTTAAAACGCTAAGTTATAATGCGTAAGCGATTTTATTACCAATTAAAGGTCATTAAATTACGTAACTTACATTGGCGTTCTTAAACAGCGATCACTAATACGAATGTACGACATAAACGTTCACCGATATAAATGAGTAGAAAAGGTATTTGCCGAATAATATATTATATGTATATATATATATATAAATATATATTTTAAAAAAAATAAAAAACTTATCCAAAAGTTGTGTATTTAACGCGTTGTCTACACAAAATAATAACTCTTAATATTTCTTAATATAACATTCACAGGTTGATTTTATTTTGTAACCGCGTATGTGCGACATATCATAGCTGCAATATTAAATGTAATCTATATTATATTAATATAAGTATTCACTATATTATATCATATAAGTCGAATATATACTCTACAATCAGTGGTCATTATAGAATATGTATGTATGTATGTATGTATGTATGTGTGTGTGTGTGTGTGTGTGTGTGTGTGTGTGTGTGTGTGTGTGTGTGTGTGTGTGTGTGTGTGTGTGTGTGTGTGTGTGTGTGTGTGTGTGTGTGTGTGTATTATTATCTTTGCAGTTTTTATGTTATTACGTTTATTTACACGATAGTTCAAACGACACGCGTCTATCGGCGACATCGCTTCGTCGATTAACAAGAAATACTGTTTTAATTAATCACGTAGTTTATGACGATAAATTGTTTACAGATATATAAGTAAATAAATAAATACAATGAACAGCAGAATAAACTTTTTCTGGAAATATTTGACGTATATTTACGGTGGCCTAACTGGAGACCTAAACTGATACAACCTTAAATATTGCGTACACGAATGAAGGGAATATATCACAGGGTAGGAAGAGTAACAGAAGAGTCTCGAAATATACCATTTTCAAATTTCAGTCGTGGTGTCTCTTCGCGCAATGGTGGCTTGTTGCTCGGTCACTCCGCATTATGGTCGTTTTCAATTCGATCGGTCGCTTGTTGATTGATGATTCGAAAATGGATCGACCGGCCGGTGCTAATCGTCGTGAGCTAGTTTCGTACTCCGTATATCCGCCTGACGTTAACGGGTAGGTGTCTTCGGTCCTTCAATTCTTCAGTCAGTGTAACGGACTCCCGGACTTAGACAAACAATAACGACTGAAAACGTAATTGCCATCCGTCGAAAATCGTCATCTATTTATATCGAAAATAACCGTACCGCCTAGTAAACATCGGATTTGTTCCCCGAGCTTCGTCGGCACGGTTTTTCTATCCGTCGTGTTGCCTTTTTCGTACGTTTATTCGGACGAACGAGACGTATCGTTTTCATACTCTTCTCTCGACACAGACACCCATTCTAACCCATTCTCGTTCCGATTCAACCCTCGGTCGCTCTCAGAGAATCGCTAATCGGCGCGGTACATAAATCGTCGCTTCTCATTGATTGGTGTTACTCAAGGCCGCGACCTAACACCAAAACTCGGCTATCGTTTAGCCGTTTTCGTATCCGTCCGGTGACCGTAGAATGTTTGCACCGTGTTTTGTGTTTCCATATACCCGTGCCATCGTTGCGTACGCTGCGCTTGCGTTTCGTGCGTATTATCCTATTACGTAGTTTTGTATACGTTCAAGATAATATGTGATGGTTGTAGAAATTCGTTAAAATACACGTATACGAATTGGGTATTGTAACGAGACGCTCCGATCGCTTTCTCGAACCGGAGAAATCGACAATAAGGCAAAAAAATTGACAAAACACACCGAGGTAATTTAACAAATATAAAAAAAAAACACTTTCTCAGGAGCTTCACTCGCGAAGTCGAAGAACAAATACTACCGTCTCGTTTTTATGTTTATTTAATGTGCAAAATATTTACTTATTTACTTTTTTCTTTTTTAATATTTTTTTGACGTTTCGGATGTTTATTTCAATTTTTACCGTTTTCTGTGTTTTACCATACGTCATTGTGATCCCGTCTTCATTATAGTTGTTTCCAAGAGCCAACTTATTAAATAAAACACCAAAACTAAGACTCAGCTGTCTCCAAGTTACCTTTATATTAATAGTTATACTAAGACTAACTGGTTGTAAAAATATCCAACAGTGTTAAAATTATATGTGTCTGTGTGTATATGTGTATGTGTGTATTAAATTGCTGAGTAACATACAACAGAATGTAATACCGTAATATATAATATCGTATTAATTAGGGACGAGTTAATAACATTGCACAAACATACGGTAGTAATTATTTTAAATGACAATGCGAAAACCAAAAAGTGTTGTAACATTCAACGCAGTTTGGATATCTTGAATGACAATATGTATATACTAATATTATACAAAATCTTGCATCCACACCACGTGGCTGTACAATAATAGTTTCCTCTTCCTCCGAACTCATACATTTACTATGCGAATGACAGCGACGCCCGAAACTTTCCTTCAGCTCGTAATACCGATTTTAATTAAGTTATTCAATTAAACTAAGAGAAAATCGTGTAAAATTATCGATCTTCTCTTTTCATATACGTGTGCACTCCAAATTATATGATTTAATCATGATAACTCTCTCTCTCTCTTTCTCTCTCTGGTGTTCAACCTTTATATAGATTACTAAATGTGTATTAAACTAATGGTTTATACTTTATTTGCCAATATGATAAACGAATAATAATATTAATATTAATAATAATAGAGTAATTAACCTGAGATTACGAATTTCGATGGCTTCTTAACATAGGTAAAAACAAATTATTTTGTACATATATACACGTATGTACATAGGTGTAATGTTTTAAAAAATCACAATACTTCTCAATTTATTTTAATTGGTTTTTATCCCTTCACGATTTTTACACCCGCCTAATTTTTCTCAGCAATATATTACCTTAATTGTATAATAATTGAAATAAATTTTCGTAAACCTAATCAAATCGATATATATATATAATTCACCAAATCACTAGGTTTTTTACTACAGAAATTTGTTTATTATTTTTTCCCTAAGCCCGCAATAATCCAATATCCAAATCTCTATCAGTGGTTGGTGACCAGCCTCTTTCAAAGTAATATCCAACCAATGGGATTTGATGCAGAGAAAATGGAACCATATCAGTATACAACAAACATCAATCCCCCTAACATTATTAGATATAAGATTTCTGTTTTCTTCCCTATACGTTTCAAAACATTACTGTTCGACACATGATAAATCCACGACATCCTCAATATTCGTCTATAACACCACATTTCGAGCACTTCTAAACGTTTACATATTTCTTTCGTCAAAATCCAAGCTTTTACTTAGTATAGTAGAATCAAAAAAATATAACATTTAAGCACAATAATATGTGTAAAATAATTTATTTAACTTGCATTTGAAATTTTTTAATCAAATTTCATCGATAACATTTTTTAAAGTAATCATTTTGAAAATTGTCACAATTTTTTAACTTCCAAATATATAGATTCCTACGTGTGAAGAAAACTATAAGAAATTGTTAATAAAACCAATTTATATAAATCGGATTTTGGTTTTTGCCTCAAATTAAAACAACGTTAATTTAAATAACTTGAAATTCCCTACAGGGATAATATATATATTCTAGTAGTATACAAATATAAGGAAATAATTTAAATATTTCGATCAATTATGAGTAAAAATATTTAAATATGTATATATAGAACTCTGAAAATGTCGAATTTATATGTTTTTTGACGTTTCGAATTTTAGTATTTAAACGTAAAAAATCAGCTCTGTACATATTATCATAGAATACTTAAACAATTTAATATTTATTGTTTTTGAAATAATCATAAATCATAATTTTTCTTCAAATGTACTTATTAAACATTAAACTAATACAATAAAAATAATATTAGTATTATATATTGACGATTTTCGTTTTATTAAAAATCTTAAAATTTACAATTTTTAATTACACAATTAGTAACAATTAAAAGGTTCGTCTTTCCCCTCAAGATACATACACACACACACACACACACACACATAATTTACCTAGAAATTCTCTTAGACACTACAATCGATTGAACGACTTTTATCGGATATAATTTACAACAATAACACACATATGTATGTATTCCACACCTACGGCCGTCGATTATATTTTTCGTCGACGGTGAATTTTATATAATACGATTTTGGAGCCTGTCTACCAACATATATGTGTATATATATTTGTGTGTGTGTGTGTGCGTGCTTGCGTGAGTACGTGCGTGCGTGTGTGTGAAATATTATTAATCCAAAAGGGAATAACCACGGGACGGGATTTCGATCGCGACTACCACCCATGTATTATATATATATATAATACGACGATGGGCTCATGCGCATATAAGTGCAATGCGATGTATCCCATCAAAACGATAATTTACTCGTCGCATATTTTATCATAATGGCAGGCAAGGTTCGTGCGCCGGTGCGGATTTGTTTATGATAGCGCTGGAAAATCAGCTGTCCTCAATTATTATATAGTACACGTAGTCTGTAGTCCGCCGTCTGGTACAATCGTGTATATATATGTATATCAAACACGCTTAAAACTCCATGCATCAAACGAATTGATTTTAATTCAAAATACATCTATCCGTAAAGTTTGGATGTGCATTGGTTTTTTTTACACTCAAAATGTATTGTGTATTTTTTATAAATTATAATAATAAGTTTATTTATATATACTAGTTAATTATTTAATTCGGATATAATATAAAGAACCCTACCACCAGGCCTACTTCAGGCCAATTTAAACGAAACAATAAAGTTACTCGTGTATTATACGCTGTATATTCTATTCTATTATATTCTCAATGCGGCTCGTCAAAAAAAGGTACCGATTCGTGGTTGCTGTGGATGTCGGTTCTAGTGCTTTGTTTAGACAACCATAAAGTATTGTATTGTTATATTTGCGCTTGAATAGCGATAATAAATCATTGTATTTGAAAAACGATTCTGAATGAATAATTTGTTATAATTAATAAACGTGATAAAAATAGTGTTTCTTGGCGAAAATTTAACTAGTATATTTTACAATAACCGGTTTATTTTCAAAAGAAATGTCAACACATATCCACAAACCCCGATATATTATAGATTTTTATATGTTACAGAATGGCGATATATATGTTGCTTTAATACAATTGTCGAGTTCAAATTATAGAAAAATGTTCTTATAATTACATCGAATATCGATGTAAGAAGGCGAAAAATCAACGCAATCTGCGGTAAATTAAATTTCAAATGTTTGTCAAATATTTCCAGAATCGACGGTAATGCACCATAAAATATAACGTATAAATATCGGAGCATTTATACCATTTCAATAATAATGTTAATAGTCAAAATCAAAAAAGCACGTCACTGGAAAACTAATACATTCGCTCGGAATTCAATATAAATACGTCAAACGTTTAAATTATTAGTGCCGTCCAACCACCGTCGTTTATCTTTATAACGAAATTTAACAATACGTATGTTCAACTGTTCCACCGCCTAGTTTATATAGATTGTTTTTAAACATCTCTTTAAAGTGTTATATACATATATATATATATATATATATATATATATATATATATTTATTTATTTATTGGATTTGTCCGGGGTAATACAAATATCTATAGTTTCACCTACGCAGTAGTTTATTCGACAATTAAATATTTACGACGGTGGAAACGAAGGCCCGCGTCATTTATATATGAAATGCATATATAGATATATATATTATAGCGACTAACGACGATTATATTGTTCAAAAAAAGCGCACGCAACAAGTTCAATGTTTGTTGTTTAATCGCATACGTTCATTGCCGAATCTAAACGATCTACGAATGTGTTAAATAAACATAAAATCAATTATTATGCCTATTATCATCTACATGAATTAAAGAAATTAATGGAATAAACTAAAACGTCGAGCGGAAAATATTTAGAGGCTTCCTACTACTGTGTTCACTCTTCGAAATAATAACGAGATGCTGTGCGCCGAATTCGGAGTTTAAAAACACATAAGAAATTTAGCGTCAAACCAAAACAATCCTGATGTTAGGTAGAGACACATCTTCATCACATGATGAACACGATTTGCTATGATAGCCGAAAATATATTCGTATATAGTTCTTGAATTTGACGACAGTATTGTTCTAAAATTAAAAATTAAGGCAATCAAACATATTTAATAATTATTATATCAAATCATAATTCACATATCAAACATACTCGCGTAATTTTTGCCTACACGTCATTATTACAGACTAGGTAAATAAAACGCGAGAATTATTTTAGATAAATCTAAAATATAATTGAAACCATTCGCCTAAATTGAATACGTTAACAATTAATTCACTGCACTAAAATGTAATTGAAATTAATCGTAACTTTTCGTAACAGTTTTTGGTATCGTGTCGTGTATTTGTCGCAAATATTTTATTTACCCCTAACCAAAGACATTTCTTGTTGATATAATATACGAACTCTCACTAATAAAATTACAGTAATAATAATACCAGCGTCAACTACTCACGACAATAGTTTTTTACAATTCGTTCGAACACCCATATTTCGTCGAGCCGCGTAATTGTGTGTTCTAAACACTGATCGGTCGACGAACGTCAAGGTTTATCAACTAAAAGGTTAAAAAAGCGGCAAAAAACCATTTATTATTT
The DNA here is from genome assembly GCA_025469175.1 of Geopemphigus sp. TES_GeoC_2020. Taxonomy (NCBI): domain Eukaryota; kingdom Metazoa; phylum Arthropoda; class Insecta; order Hemiptera; family Aphididae; genus Geopemphigus; species Geopemphigus sp. TES_GeoC_2020. The sequence continues at coordinate 13,505 of JAIPRN010001112.1, forward strand.
TATTAAAGTCTCATGGGTCATAAAAATAATATATATATATTGTACAAATAATTAGTCAACATTATTGTAATACGATTTATTCGATTACACATAAATTATGTATTTTATTTCAAAATGACATATTCGACGTAAAGGTGAAAATGTAAGTAAAATAATTATGATTGTAATCTTTACTATCGAATATTCGACAGCTAACGGTCGATTTGAACAAATCAATATTTACAATTTTAATAGCGTATAGCATTCTAGCATAATACCTAATAGTTAGTGTTTTAATGTTGCACACACGCGTACAATTTGAGCACATTTTTAATGCTAATAATCGTAATAATTAGCTTTTCGGTATTTTAGTTATATTTATAGATATACAACGAGTTCTCCGAAATACGCGCGTTGTATTAACGGTTGATTAAGAAAATTCGTAATGCTTGGAAAAATTCGTCTCGCGGGTTACGCAAAAAGGCCCCGAGGGCTTTGAGTTAAAGACCCCTTGGTTTAAGTGGTATAAAAATTCTTAGGAAGCCGACACAGTACGCGGTCTGCATCACCACAACCACCACCCGTCGTACGTGAGCAGCTTACCTACGACCGGCTATCGGGCTTCCTATAATATTGTAATATGATAATTCGGGAGTGCGTAATTGAAAATATTTCCGTTCGTATATCCTCTCCTCTCTACTTATCCGTTGAGGGAATTGTGCGAATTTGTTACTCTCGGCGTGTGTATGCTGTACAGACGTTTCGTCGACCCTATAAAATATATATAGATTATATACTTCAGTAACTTTTATAACTTCGTCAACGCTGCCGGTCGAGAAAATAACGTGTCCGATCCAAAACGATACAGCTCCATAGCACAAACGCGTTATATTTCTAAAAGCGTTTATTGTACCGAATATACAGCCGAAAAAGTTTTTATAACTACGTATATTTCCATTGTCGATTTTGTATTTTTAAGAAATATATTTTTATTCGTTATTTGTGTATAATAAACGAGAAAGCCTAAAATTCGGTAACATTTTATCAATATTAACAATGAGGATATTATTGTACGAGAATGACGAAGAAGGTCTCCCTCCGGAGCACTTATGGCTGTATGGACTCTACGAGTATTGATGTTTTATTGTTATTATTATTATTTATTTTTTTTATAAGCTAATACTCTCAATACTCAGTTTATAGAATATTAGATTAAAAATTAGTGGATTAAAAATGGTAAAAAGGTATTTGATATTTGATATTTTTGAAAAACTATCAAAAAAGTAAAATGCGGTTTGAAACAATGACAAAATCGTTGAAATAATAAACAGCTCAAAAAGAAGTCCTACTATGCATTATAGAAATTGTTCAAAAACAAACTATTCTCAAGAACGAAAATACAGTAGTATATGGCTATAATTATGCCAACGCTAATGCATGGATGTGAACAATAAAACACAGACAAAGAAGTCACGGTCTTTAAAAAAGAAAATATTAAGAATAAACTGTAAAGCTATAAGTGATAACGACTTAGATTACTAGCGTAGAAGAACAAACGCTGAAATTCGAGAAATGAAGCAACTCCGAAGGTATCCAATTATGTAAAGGGACAGACAATGTAAATACGTTTTGTAAATAAATGAAAAAGGCAGTCGTGAAGGTAATTTACATATAGAATATCAACCAGTGAAAAAAAAACAAAAGAAACGGTGGTTTAACTGGGTAAACTAATTCTTAAGAACGATGGGCGTGGAAACAGTCCAGAATAGGGAAAGTAAAGGGTGATGTCGGTGGCAGTTAAGACTCTTAAAAAGTTATTAGGCAAAAATATAAGAAGAACAAATATTGTTGCCATTGCGTGTTGTTGGCGAACTGGACGACGATAGTTTCTCGTTTGTTACGCCGATCAATGGCACTCATTATCCAGGGCAGAGGCAAAATAGGAATACCTATCGATTTTAAATACCACCATTACAAACGCAATCCGATGGGTATTTAGCGTCCATATTACTTTCGTATCCCACAAAAATTCACCCGTTCTACTGTCCCCTTTTCAATTTCATTATCATCTACTCATAACTCAAATTCCTCCCCCACTGTCCTTCGCCTAATAAAATATATACTCCCTGTTTGATTAACGCATAAAAATGAACGATAGCAAGGTACGTATACTCAAATCGAATTGTAAATATTATTAATTGTACAATTACGTAAATATAATCAAAATATTTTTCAAACTTGTCCCGCATTAAATTATATAAATACGAATTAACAACTTCAAATTATTACACTATATACGACTGTAAGTAATACGTATTAGCCGTATATTTGTTCAATTAAATTTTAAAAATCGGACTTGTAATTGTCGTGAATTTTTACACATACCGAATACATTTGAAAACACGAGTAAGGTACATATGTATATACTACTGTTTTATTCGGTTAAATAATGATCGAGTTAAAGATGTGATTCGTATTTGAAGAGGCTCCACCACTAGACATAACTTTTTTTAAAAACGTCAACCGCCGAATCAATCCCATTTATACATTAGAACGCCGATTAAGACTGTTGAAATCCAAACCATGCCGTCGTCAAACCTAAACTAACGATTCACGTGAACATTGAAAACATACGTAAACACCAATTTTCTTATAACGCGATATTTATAGAAAAATCGCGAACCTCGTTCGCTCGATTTATCAGACGGGAAGTGGTGCGATGTTAAAGGCGGTCAAAAAAATAGCGACGACGAATACGCGAACAGGCGTCACCGTTAAACTACAGCGTATGTTGTTATCAGTATACTATATTATAGTATACTATATCAGTATATTATAGGACGGGCCGAATCGCGGGCGCGCCCATACTCCCGCCGTAACGCGATTAGTTCGACGACTAGCCCCTCTACAGTCTACACACGAGTGCATGCGTGCCGGCCGACAATAATATTTACACGGGCCGTAAAACGGTGTACACGCGTCGCGTTGACAAATCCGTCCCTTGAGGGGAGGTGGGCGGAGGAACAGAGTGCGTGCAGGTGGCGTTTTCGTTGTCGTTATTATATTACTATTAGAAACTATCGTCGTAAAACGAGATAGCGCGAAAAGTCGTGATTCGCGCACGTACGTCACGTGTATAGAATTGTGGAAGCTGGGTCGATGACGGGACGTGGAACCGAGTGATTTTTCTTAACTACGCCGCTCCGCGTTGATTAAGTGGTCGTATGAACTCAAACACAAGCTTTACAGAATTTTCGATATAATTGCCCGCATTTGTCGTCCGTAATATCTATTTATAAAAGTTACAAAAATAACATTAAACGCTCATCAATCTCTCGTATAGTTTTTTTAAATTACGTTTATTTTTCATTTTATTAATAACGTATTGTAATATACGCTCTCGATTAAATTATTCTAAAATCAAAATAATACGCGTTTATTTCGTTTGTTACAGAAATAACCGAAATTATGATTAAATTAGCCCTGAAATTGAAATGGAAAACGAATAAATAGGTGTGCACATCATGAGGAATATTAAAATTTCTTTTAATAACGAAAAAAGTTACAATACCATGGATATCGATGTATAATACCTATGCCCAATTATGTTCTAAGGGATTTTGTTATCATTAATTTTCTATCCGTAATATTCACGGTTGCAATTTTAATTTTAAATTAAGAGTAAAACGAAAAATTTGCTTATTTGATTCCGATTATTTTTGTTTTGTCGGTGAACACGTTTTTCCGTAAGAAACTGATCGATATATTGCACACAAATTTAGAGGGCAAATAAATTTGTTCACCAATGCTTTTTTTATATCAAATACTGAACATACGACTACATAAAGTAACAACGATTAATAAAAATAAAAGCAAAACTGAACATTTTTAAATATTTGCGGTGCACCCGGAGCGCGCGGTTGTAGCGAAATTGCCTATTGGAATCGCCGTGCTACCGTGTCGATCGAGCCACGCGAACAATTTTTGGTAAATCAATCGTTATTTACAACGTTACATATATAATTTATGAAATGAAAAAATATTTAAAGCTAAAACGTCCGAATAATATTAAATTCATACACTGAACACGGAATACAGTGCTGATATCGAATATGTTCGTTGTCCACTAAATAATAAATAGTATTTACTGATAAATAAAGCCACAGAATTTCTATTAGAAACATTATACTAATAAACGCAGAATAATAAATATTATAACACAATAATGTTAAAATATAAAATTAGAGACTACAGTTATTTATTTTACGAGAACAATTATTTTACGTAAAACTCGATGTATTATAACGACGACATAATATTTTAATTTTAACATTCCGCGACTTCGATAAATATTTTACGCGTATAAGAATTTTTTTATTCCGACTTGAAACAAAAAAAACCAAATTTTCGTTAATATTCGTACTCGCTTTGATATTAGATTTCAAATTTGCCTTTCACCGCGAATGAATATACTGAATCCGGCATAGTACGAATTTGTGACTCAGGCTCGTCTTTTAATCCTTTGATGATGAAAACCTTACCCTTTTACCTCGATACATTACTTTACCCACGTCCCCAACACCGCCTTATGTAGTTTTGTCCAATGTTCGAACCGAATGGCGTATATGGTAAAGTAATATTCGTATTCGTTATACTGGAAATTTAAAAAATTTAACGTGAACTTTGTTTGAAGCCAAACGGTAGGTCTCGCGTAATTAAATCGTATTTACAAACAATATGTTTGAATGCACAAGCCACAGCTCTTTGACAAAACGCGCATTGTATGTCGGCATATATATGCCAATATACAATGAATGACATTTCCGAATTCTTTACACTCACTTCGCACTCTTAATGCTTTCGACTTTCGTTCGTTAATTTTAACGAAATCTCGAATTCAGTGTTAAAAATTGAATAGGAATATAGAATATTATTCGATCGCATTTCGTGTGTATAATTAAATAACATACGAAGTACTGATAAGTATATGAAATTCAATTACGAAATATTCAAATATTATTCCCCTTATATTTTGTAAATTACAAATATTACAAAAATTGGTCAGATTTTTTTAAATATAAAATTCCCAAACCGAACGCCGTTTTATTATATTATTCCTTTGATCTGACGAATAATGTTTTATCTAACGATCAATATTTTTCGCGATACGTCAATACTGTGTATAATTTTACAATTCACAATTTAGTACCGACATATGCGAAGGCGTTCAATAAGTAAACAAACAAATTGCTATAAAATCATTATCAACAAATATATTTAAACGATTTTTCTTTTACTTTTCTAACTTGATCCCCCGCTACACGAATATATTTATCCCGCTAGTCGAGGAGGCTTTGTATTCCTTTGACAAAACATTTTTTGCACTGGTCTCTGAACCATCTCTTCACCTATTCTTTGATTTCTTCGTTATTTTGAAAAACATTTGGCCGTAAACAATTTTTGAGTGACCCAAACAAATGAAAAACGGAAGGTGCCAAGTCTAGACTGAAGGGGGAAGTAAGATCTATCAACACATTTCTTGTAACAAATCCTGCGAAATTTTAGCGCTGAGCAATTTTACTTATGCGCTGGGGTAAACATTCTGGGAACCCATCTAGCGCAAGTTTTTTCGAAAATTCGAGTCGTCGTGAATAATTTTAAGGATGGTACTCAACATTTGCACCAAATTTAAGTGAAACGTCTTCAATAATTACCGGCCTGTTTGCCAAAATCATCTTTTTGACGTTGTTTTTAAGCACTGGCCGTTGACACTTCAACTGAACGTCCACATCGCTGTTCAGTGTGTACACTTTTTCGGCCATTTGTGAACTTATCGAATCATGAATACTAACTTGCACAGTTCATAAACGAACGACTATATTGTGCGACCATTCCGTGATATATTTCACAACGCTTAATTTGTGCAGCCGTTAAAAACGAATAACAGCGCGTTGTTCAATCTATATGCTTTCTTCGGAAGCAGGCGCGCCACTTTGGGCATCACTGACGAATAAACAACAATGCGCACCAAATAGCGACATTCACTGCGCGTAGCTTACGCATATACTAATTAAACGGAATATCTAGGTAACTGTTACTGTCTTTGATTCTTCCGCTACAACGATTTGTCTGTTTACTTATTGAACAACTCTCGTACGTATATAGGTACGAATTTAACCGCTACTTTAAACGATCGTATGTACCCGATATTAAAATGATATTATACTAACTTAATGGCGATTTTTTTAAATTTTAATTTAAAATAATATTGTGTAAATAATTATAACAGAGTAACATCTATGTTGGAAAAAATATCGAAAAATTACTCTGCGCTCCTCTATAGTACAAGTATTGTTTCTTGAAAAATTTTATATTTATATTTACTCCGCACCACGATTATATGATATTATAGTATACCTAAACGTAAGTTAAGACCATTAATGACCGAGTATTTGGAAAAAACGGTTATTTACAAACTAAACTAGCTTTTTAAAACATTAAATGAAATAATTTTCAGATCGTTTTTAAAACCATTTCTCACTTCAGCTATTACTTTTTCGTAATTTTGAAAACGAATTATTTGGAATTGAATTATTAACACTACAATTTTTTATAACCGCTAATATCTACCTACGTTAGTGCATAATATTTTTTTTGATTATTTTTTGGACGAACACGACGTCTGCTCCGTTTCAATTTTTTCGACGTTTCCGTATATTTTCGCGCACTTATTGTAATCTCTTTATCGTGATAAATTGCGCCTTTACCGTCTGATCTTCTTGTAAGAATCCAAAAAGGAAATAATAAAATTATTTAATAATAATCGATAATACGATTATTTGGTTTCTTAATAGAATTTAGAAGCTATTTATAAAACTGTTATACGCCTAGGTTACAACGATTCAATTTGACTTAAACGTGATACGTGTGTAAAATACTTATCGGTATACATATACGAAAAAATACTATCTAACCGTTTAGACATTTTTCTCCAATTTCCATTCAAAATGAAATCAATTAGTAGGATAGAAACAATAAGAATACACATTTATTTTATCATCGACGTCAGGGAAAATAAGTCGTGTTAAAAAGTGAGGCTAATTTTAACTTTTAGCTTAGTAACTAATTAAGTCCCGACCTCGCTATTATGTATATGCTATATATACACGTATATGCACTTAACGGATGATACATACATAACGTATATTATGACGATGCAACTGTTTAAAATTTGTTTTTTCTCGAATTTTTCGCGCGCTTTCGCATTGTCGGTCACCGCGTGTAAAGTTCAATCTCGCAATTTTCGCGACTGTCACACACGTGCCAAGTTTGGCTGAAGGTTTTGCCCGCGATAAGACGAATGCGGCACCTGACCGAGTTTCCCTTCCCCCGTCACGACTAATCCGACAATCACCCGCGGCCCATCGTCTCGACCGAGCTCGCGGGCGCGCACGCACACACTCATGCTCGTATATCCCCCTGGGGAACCACCGCCACCGCCGTCGAGGCGCTCGAGAGACAGCAGCTGGTCCCCTCAGTTATACCGGAGGACTGCTGTACACCACCTCTACACCACTCAACATTTCCCCGCCACCGTACTTACATACACTTATGACTTACACATACACACACACACACACACATACATTTATATATATATATACGTGCAAAATACACACACACACACACATACACCAACGACGACGAGATCCCCCCGCGATTCGTCCGACGACTTGTCCCCGAGAGACCGGCCACGACGACAAAGACGACGACAACGACGATTCATACTACTACAACCGTACTATTACTGTGTATGAGAACTAACTATAAGACTACTACTACTACCACTATACTCACTGTTGCCAGTGGTATACAGAAGAAGCGCTGCACACGCGGAATCGGAACGAAAAAGTTTACTACCAGCAGTGCGGGGTGAAGGTACGGCCGCCTCGTCAGGGAAAAACGACCGCCGCCGCCGACGATCGTGCCCCACGTACGCGCACGTATGTGTGTGTGTGTGTGTGTGTGTGTATAAGTACGCATGTGTGTAAAGGGTGCGAGCGGCGGTGACGGAGTTGAAGGCAACTCGTGAGCAAAACGAACGTATATATACCGACGGGAAAACCGAGCCGGCAACGCCGCGTCCCCAGAGACCTGACCGTGCCCGTTGAATTTCCCATTGCGTTACATTTTGACCGACACGTTACCGCGTGACCACGACGCAGACTTTATCGCTGTCGCGGACGGACCATCCCAAAGTAATTACATGATCTCGAATCGATTTTCATAATATATATATATATCGCGCATTAGATGCCCGACATTTCCCGGGCGCTTAAGTTAGGTTATTCTGGAAGAGGTGAACCATTCTCAACTTTTTTGAATCACAGACCTGTACAAAATAATAATATACGTCTAAATCGTGATTAATAAAACGTGTATAAATCGATCAGTACACAAAACGTATTATATAAATATTATAAACGTTTTATTAATAATTACGACGATTAATAGCGTACCTTTGTTCATCAGATAGTTCCAATTATTTTTTTGAAACAAATATCAAATATCTTGTGGACCCTCCCCAAGCCGAACACCCTTTTACAGATCACCGATTAAGTACCGACAATACTAAAATAATAATTAACTTTTTACGAAAAATTTAACATTCCTATTTCACCCGAAAGCAAGAAATGATCAATCGTATACAGCCATGGCTAATAATTTTTTAACTCGAGATAGTGAAATTTAATTATGAACTCAAATTATTAACTAAAAGTTAGTTTAAATTTTCCGTTAACTAGGTTAAGTCCAAAGTTAATAGCATAAAAATGATTAACTTTGTTAAATGGAAGTAGTGCCGTATAGTTATTTTTACGAGTAAAAATATTATCGAGTATCAAAAGTTTATTTTTTAAACAATCTACCTTTATGCTATTTATTACCATCATACAAGTACACAATAACTCTATTCATGGTGATATACAGGTTTCGGTATCAGTTATCAAATTAAAGCCAACGCAATTTGTTATGACTCATAAACAAATAAAAATATATACATTAATACGTCATAAATAATAATATATAAATATAAATTATGAAAATTCATTAAATAACGTGTAGTAACCGACGGTAACAAAATTTTCGCATTCACAATTCGATATAGAAATGAATTGAGAATATGTCGTTGGTACAATTACGAAAAATGTCTAGAGTTTTTTGTGTTTAGTCTAGGCGCGGGTATATTATACACTATGATTCTTATAGGGACTAACACGTGAAAACGAACAAGTAACAATTTCTTTCGGGAAAAATAAATTATAGGAAATGTGTTTAAAAGTTAACTACTGACTGCCTTTTTTACCACGGTACCAGCAATACACTCACTAGCCAGAATACCTGAAGGCACTGCTTCGGTTCAACTACTGAATGCCTATAACATAAATTAATACGTAAACAGCAAAGCGTTGTTTGAAAATATTTGTAATTTCTAAAGCTAAATATACCGACCGACCGTTTGTACCATACTCGTGTACAGTATTGAACTGTATTTAGAGAATAAAATGAACGACAAATACTCTAACGCGCAACACATGATTCGTATATTGATTATTTCATTTAATAATGAACATCGTCTTTCAATTTAAAAACACGTTTCCGTTCTTTGGATTATATGACTGCAACGTGTACTTTAACGATTGTTTTTTCTTTTTGAACGAATACATCAATAACACGTCGTAATATCGTAAAACATAATTACAGAGTTTCGGGTATATTTGAAAACGCATCCAGTTTGTCGGGTATTTACACGAGAAAAACCGTGACACCGGCTGTGTCGCTGGATTCGTTTTTCACTAAAGCCATCGTTTTGGTTAATCGATTTTGATAAAATTACATTTCATCAGATTAAGTACATTAATCGTGTACTCGGACGAATCGATCGCGTCGGTTAATTCGTAAATCAATTCATGCGTATTGGCGTGGTTATATACTATATACGACGACAATTACGGCTCGAGAATCTATAGCGGCACCGCGCGACGACGTTTGGTCACAGATTTGCCACTCGCGTGACGACGGTTCGTACGTACTTCACTGTTCACAAAACACGGCTGCGTTGGTTTGCACGTTGCTGTCCGTTTATAATCCAGTTATTCTTATATGGGATCAATTAGACGAAAAAGTGGCGACAACAGCCATTCTAAAATACTCGGTATACTCGCACACGAGTGTCGTGCACGACGTCCACATATTATTGAAACGGCGAATTTTACGCAAGAAATACGGAATATCCGGGGATGGGCTCCCAGGTTGTTGCGAAAGGTACGGCATATCCCAGTGGCGCGACACAACGTGGCGACATGACGATCAAAAGGCCACGGGTCCACGAGTGCATCGGCAAGCATTGAAAATTTCAAAAAAATATTGTATGTCTCGTCGAACAATTAAGGTTTCGTTTCATCAGAACGAACTTCCTATTTTCGTTTACCTCAAAAATAATCGTACAGACTTTTTTTCGTTTTTAATCCCGTCTGTTTCGACGTTTTGTCGTATTAAAATACGTTTAATTTGAAAATATTTCACTATTGAAAACAAAAAATCGAACGGAATTACCTATATTTTGAACGTACATTTTTTAATATTATTCGTCGAGGTGAAAGAATATCTGTGAAAATTAGGGACCATCGGCTTATTTTACCGCGACCATTGTAAATCTTGGTTACGCGACTTTTTTTCCAAATTGATTCCCTGATTATTTCAAAAGCGTTATTTCGATTTTCCTTTCTATTTTATATGGACTTAAGATTGTCTAAAATTTATAATTTTTTTTTTTATTTAATTTTATCACAGTAAAAATATATAAGAAATATCAATTATTAATTCCGTTTTAGTTTTTTCGTTGTTTTTTCAATTTGTCTATTTACACTTTTTATATGTTTGCTTTATTTGTGTCTTTTTTGTTCTATTCCTTTTCGGTACTACAAAGTTCGACATAGGTTTCAATTTGAACTTCTTTTAAAATACTAGAAAGATGTTCGGATGCGTGGAATAAACATTACTATTTAATTTGCGTTTCGCCTATTTCGTAAGTCTTTTACGAAAGTCAAATCAAATTGACAATTGTTCGAAATTCTCGAGTCATTTGAAAATTCCTAGTTCCAAACCAACTCGGATGTGCACCGCGTAGAATATCAGGAATTAATTTGAATATCAATTTTTAGAAATGGTGGAACTAATTCGGGCGCAGATGAAAAATAACATTGTTATACCAGTTACCCAATATGCGTATGTATAGGCATATTGTGCACGTGGTGACAAGTGGCAATAAAGCCTATTTAACGGTTCATTTTGTAGAAAAAAAATCTATTTATGGTTGTGTAAATATCAAGCGCTAACATATTGCTATGCATAGGATGGCCGCTACAAATTTTTCCGATCAATTTTAATGGTGACCCGAATGGAGTGATGAGACGCCGTAACGACGGCAGTGCGTGTTGTCGATACAATTAATCCACTACTGTTATCTTGTCGATACAATTTCAAGCGAAGTTATATATATATATACAAAAACAATGGTATTTTCAAAATTACGTGATCCACTATTGTCCAACTTTCACGACCTTATGTAAACCATAAGTGGGACACGCAAACGAGATTATTATTCAATAGGAGTAATTTTCAATTTTTCCATATTAATATAATTAAATTTAGTTTATCTTAATTAAGATGTTATTTTGTGTGCTATTTTATTTTCGAGGTGTTGTTTTGGTTTGATTATTCATTTATTAATCTATTAATTATAACTCAAGTTGATTCGTCGTTATTATTTATATATTGTTTAATTTATTGTATATACTCGTATACATGTGTATATTGACACATACATAATGTATATGAAAATCCGACCAAACATTTTGTTTTTTTGGATCGGAATAGTAAAAAAAACTCTTTATTGGTTCTAGAGCGTACGAAAAAAATTAGTAGACGGTTTGAGTTTAAGGAGAAAGGCCTAAAAATATTTCAGGCTCTACTGGAAATTGACGCCTATACACGCTTATAAATATCAGTGTAAGAATCAAATATGTACGGAAAACCAAACACAGAATTAACGTTCTCCAAACGAAAATCGTCTACTAGAATAAATCCTATGGATTAAACGTCCATCAGTAAAATCCGGAATTTAACACCTATATATACCTATGTGCCTAAATACATATATTTATATATACTCGTATATATATATTACTTAACGTTTATGGTTGTTGTAGATGCCTAATATATATATTAAGTTTTTCGTCCGCAAATAAAAACACTTTTTTGCCGTTTATGTATGATTTAAAAATATCTAAAACAACTCTGGGCATTCGTTATTTTCAAGGAAAAAATCTCGTTTTACGTGATAAAGTACCGACAATTCTATGTATAAAAAGTATATAGTGTAAAGGATAACAAATTTCATATTCGAGATCGATATCAATTCGTTATACGCAATATCAGTGACAACTGGCATATTTAAAATAATCATCTTTTAATAATTAAAAACTATGCATTTAGTATTATTCAACTATTTAGCGGTTTTTGTTAATTACGATTAAATATGAAACTTATTTGTGTTTTAAAAAAAATAGCTCTACCACTATTTTTGCAAATAAACTTATTTACTATATATTTCGACAATTTTTTTCTTACAAACGATTGTAACCTGTAGAGTTCTGAAATTTTTCCCGCGCAAAAATGTTCATTTTATAATGGTCTTATATTTTTCGATTTTCTATAATTTGTCTTCATCAAGCATAAATATGATTTATAACTAACTTAAATGTAAAAATGTATTAATATACAACGGCATATTTTCTCGGTTGTTTTACGTTTTAATTTTTTTCCGTGTATGAATATTCGTAACGTATTGCTAATTAAATTACGCGTATTCTCTATTTGGCACAAATCGGTCTTTTTTTATTAAATTGTTTTTACCGGACTTTTGAATAGAAACTCAACAAAAAAGAATACTCGTAAGCACGTGCGTATTAGAGTATAAGTAAATAATTATATAATCGGTACTGTCGGTGAACTCGCGGTTACAATAAGTATATTATATTAATTTTATATTAATTAATTATATTATAATATTATAATTATATTATAATATTAATATAATATTTATATTATATTGATATTATTATCGTGTAACGTACGCGAACCTAAAATATACACCGTACCACTACGTCCCCGTTGAATTTCAGTTAATAATTAACCGATTATATAGGTAAGTACGAGCATAATACCCAGGTAAATACGACACCGTTTTAAATTTTTCAAAAAATCGTCAAAAATATGTGTCCAGAACGTATTATGTACCCAGATTGCGCAGAAACTATTATTGCAAAATAGAAACGTAATTTGCGAGTATTATCGTAACGAGCGTTTTTCAATAACTATTTAATATAAAACTACAAAGGTGTACGTATATGATCTATATTACACGTACAACATAATATAAGGCGTATTTACTGCGTAAATATAAATCATTTAGAATCGCTGTATTACGTTATCCGACGTGGATAAAATCGCAATTGTCCGCGATTGTTTTCGAAAACACGCGAAAAGGGATTTCCTTCCTTGCTCACCACCGGGTAGGGTCGTCGAGAGAGGGCGAGAAAGAAACTAGGTGTTTTTATTCGGGACCTAAATAATAGTTACCAATTTGTAAACGCTTTCGAGATGGCGTAATTTCATAGCATTTTTATAAATAAATAAATATATATATTATATTTTTCGAAAAAAATGTATCATATTTTTAAGTAATTGTGATCTAATACGTTAATTCCGAGAAATTCGAAATAAGCCCATAAATTGAAATTCAATTGGTTAAATTTGAATAAAAGAACTAGGCGAGGAAAAACCGAGAAAATCGAATGAACGAGAATTATTCGATTTTTTAACGTCAGTGTACGACAAATACACGAGGGTAATTTAAAAAATTTATAATCCAATCTAAAAATAAATATACCCGCATAACAATTATTTTGATTAATTAATGTTATCTGACGAATAATAGTGAAATTATATGTTGTTTGACTTAATTTTAGGTCAATATTTTGGGCACGAATAAACCATGTGAGCGATTTTTATTATATATTACCGACCATCGTTAAAAGACGTACTCAATTGAACGTTTCGCAGACATGACTTAAACGTTTCGATCCTGTTGATTTTTCGCGTAAATTTGTTACTATCGTTGAGATATGGATATATATAAATATTATAACGCAAATCGACGCATAATAAAATAATTATTCTCGTGTCGAGCGGTTAACGAAAAAAAAAACGTCCGTTTTCTAATTGGTTAAATATAATACAAATATATATATGGGTATTCTTTCGTCGAGATGTTTATTTAAAAAGCAATACGATAATATTATATCGTTGTATATGTGTGTGTGTGTGTGTGGGAGGGGAACACGTACGTACGACGTTAAAATACACATACGGTATTACGCTCGAACGGACGGGCGAATGGTTGAGGAGGGATGTCGCATGTTCTGGACTAATAACGGCGATTTTAAGACGACAGGATAGTTGCCGGAGCGAGAATCGTCTAACCTAACCGTCCACCACTCGTCACCCGGTACGAGAGTACGGTTGTACGATTTTAAGTTCTGTTCGTACTTACGTCTTACGAGCGAACGAGGTGTAGCCTGTTTCCTCCTGGACATGGTGCGTGCGAATATCCCGTATCACGACTCCGGTCCGTCTTTGCTTTCCGGTCGCCGAGCAAACGTGCAGTTATAAACTTTACGCGCGGACGAACGCGATCCGCCGCCGATGATCACGCGACGATCACCAGCAGCTCTCCCGTGCGTCTCGGTGAACGCCGGACACGGAGGACGGCACGGACGTTTCCGGGCTCGTTCGCGCGTTTACCACGTTCGTTTTATACGTATGTATATATATATATATGAAATATAAAAAATTTCGCGTCGGTCAAAAACGAAATATAAACCCACGCATGCCGCGTATAATAATATATAACCTCTATTACTATACAACTACCACGGTAACTATTACGGCTACAAGTGTGCGCGTGTTTTTAGGTGTCCAATAAATCGCCGGTAGTACTCGAGTTACGGTCGGCCGGACACGCACGCCGGCGAACGTTTTATACATACGGCGAAGACGACGACGGCGACGACAAATATAACACCGCGATTTGCCGTATTTTCGCCGCACAATAACAACAACGATGGTACACGAGTTTTCGTTGTAAAAATAAACTATCGTACGCGCGTCGCGGCCGTCGTCGTCGAAGTCGCGTGTGGTAAAAAGCGCGCGCGCGCGCGCGTCTACGTCCACGTTCAATAGGCACTTCCGGTCCGGACAACGTCGGACCAGTGACTTCCGTCGTCGACGGCGAAACGTTCGACGTCGTCGGCGTCGCCGCCGCCACCGCCGCCGCCGTTGCTCACGGGACACGACGCGCGGCCGCTAGCAGACGGGTAGGCGGCGCGCGCAACCCTTATACACTTACGTACCGTTTATGGTGTACCCGCTACATTACGTAATATTATTACGCGGTGTTCGCGTGTAAACTGCGGTAAAATACGCGTGTATATACACGATGTAGGCCCTCCGATTTAGAGAATTCCGCGGGTCCAGATGCGCGACCGCCACTCAATTCTATATATATATATATATATATATATATGTATTGTTATACTTAAACCCGCGTGTACACACACCTACTTACACCACTTCGTTGTCACATCGTTCCTCGATTTTATATGTGTATGTAAATAACGTTTTCTTGGCCGACCCCAAATAGCTGGAAAATAAGGCGAAGAAGAAAACGTATGTTTTCTCAAATATAAATTTCTCCCGTTTTTAATCGAACTTTTAATATTTTTATAAAGCACGATCGAACTTACTTTGATGTCACATATATATATATATTGGACATATAAACTTGAAAAACAATTTTTAAACTGTCGACATCGATTTACGATCGAATCAACGACACATTGTGAATTATACTCGTACTCGTTGTCAGCCATGTAATACACTGGAACGTGCTTATAAATTTTTTTTTTTTTTTTTTTGGGTAGGGGATTTTAATAAGTTTCGTTTTATAAACGTAACTAGATGCATAATACAATAAAAATTTTTTTTTTGCTAAATTCGTTAAAATTTCGTGGGGAGAGTTATCAGTTACTTGATGGCCAAAAATTGTTTAAAAACTCGCGTTGAAAAACACAAAAGTATATAGTACTTTTAGTTAGTAGTATTTTTATAGTACCTAATAAATTATTAATATAAGGTAAGATATGTTTAAATGACGAAATTTATTATTTAGGGGAAAAATTATATTACATATGCAATAACAAAATACCGATGCGTGTATATATATATATATATATATATAATCATTAAAGAGTATATTGTATACTTAACTTAAAACAAACAACTAAGCAGATAGGTCCAAAACTCTATTTGACAAATAAATCTCAAAATATATTAAACAATATTACAAATTATTTAAATATATTACGTGCACAACTATTAAGTGACATCTTTAAAAATTGTTAGTTATAAATATTAATTAAACGGAAACAATAGGTTTAAATAACATAAAGAAAACAAAAAATAGATAAAACATTATTAATTACAATTTCAGTGACAAATAATTAATAAAAATTAATACATGCGTAAAGTTAAATCAAAAACTAAATAGTTAAATTTCAGGAAATATTAAATTATAAGTAAAATTGAATACTAATTATTACGTAAAACAAGTAAATTAAATTAGTATATAAAATATACATCTTTTTTTACTTACAAATAATAGACTGTTGCAAATTAAATTTAAAATGTTTAAGAATAATTATAATAAACAAGACTATTATAAATATATCAGATTATAAAATTATAGAAAAAATAATTATTTTCCTCTACACATATTTCATATATTTAAAGAATTATTGTATTTAAATATTTATATTACCAATTTAAATATTTGTAATTAATTAAATATTTTGTAAGAAACTATAAATAATAAAACTATTAATAAATATTAATTAGGTATTTTTGTATTTTCATATAAAAAGGTTTTTGTTTAACGTTTATTTATTATATATATATATATATATATATATACTAATTTTATATATTGGGACTTGATAAATAATTCCTTACAACAGTTGAACATAAAGAAACAAAGGTAATTATTTTTAAAAAAATTACATAACATTCGACAATAAAACCAGACTGGTTAAAGAAAGAAATGGTAGATATTAAAATGGGTGATGATTAAAAGATAAAAACGAGTCGACTTCTTAAACGGAATTTTATGAAAATATATTAAAATAGAAGGAACTTAGCTTTAGGAAATGAAATAAAGACAATTGAAAAGGATGTAGGTTATGTTACAAATTGAATTAATAAAATTGAGAATGGAAAGAGGAGAGCTGTTTAATAATTTGGAATAGGACAGAAGATAAATATGACCTATTCTTGAACGACTTAAACGTAAAAAAGATGAAATTATTTTTTCACGAAACAAAGTTGAAAGATTGATTGAACCACATTTTGTAAATGTATATTTACAATTAATAATAATAATTAAGCTAACAAATATTAAGTTTTCGCCAATAACCATTCCACACTGATCATCCAACCACTAAAGTAAGGCAACTTAAGGCATAGTCAGTACTTGGATTGGTGATTGAGAACAACATAAATGCCGTCAATGTCCTACCTTTTTTCACTTTTACTCATTTTGAAAATTAAATATACGACCATCATCCTAGAAATATTTTTAATTTACATCAGTTTCGATCAGGCAAAGGAAGTGACAAAATTATAAAAATCTATGTTACTAACATTATTATAAGATATTCAAATTTATTTTATGCACGTGTAAAGTAATAAAACTTGTAAATATGAAAATATTAATTATCTTCAATGGATTTATATTTTATCCACCGAATTATTATTAATACAATTAATTAGAATAAGCGAAATTGTGAATATTATATTATTCGTTGTTTTTTATGCTTTTTTATGTTTTATTTACTTTCAAGAAAAACGCTTAAAATCAACCTAGTTACTACAGCTTAAAGTATAAGAAAACAATTTGTCATGTTTATTTTATATGTGGAAAAAAATTATGCATACATTAATTTGGAATTTTTTTTTTTCCATGTTGATTTTTCAAAATATTTCTAAAAATTATTTCAAATATTTTATTCTACACTAAAATAATTTAATAGCCTAACTTTAATGTATGTCTACAAAAGATTCATAAATTATATATTATTGTTAATATAAAATATAAAATAAATCAAATGCACATAGAAACTCAAAAATGTATAAAAACAAAATGAAAATTTTTAGTTTTTAATTTTTTGAGGTATAAATCAAATTTTGTAATTAAAACACAATATTAATAACACAAAAAAGAATGTTTTTCATTTAAATATTAGTTTCTTAGACATTAGTAAAAATATATTAATTAAATCATTATCACAAATATGAATACTTAATGTTAACATACTTCAAAACATGACAGTAAACATAAATAAAAATTGAAAAGAATATGTGGAACAATTAACCATTGATTACTTAATAATTATAATATATAACAATTTAACAATCAGAAATTTTTTAATTAAAAAAAAAATTGAAGAATCAAAACATATAGCTACAAATTTACAGTATTTTCATGTAAAATCAAAACTTATTAATCTTTTCAATGAAAAACTGTATTATTTAAGAATTTATATGCCTATGTATATATTTAATAGAATTTCATACCATATTAAATATATTGAAAGAAGAAAAATCCTAAGAAAATGTATTTCTAGAATTTGTTAGTTTATTTGTATAACAAATAAAAAAATAAAATTGTATTGTTATTCTGTTGTAAATAAGAGAAATTTCAAATATTACTGTGTACTTTAATATAATAAAATAAAAGTTAATGAAATAATCGACTTAAATTAATAATTTTGATAGTTTCTTGAATTCTGATTGTTGTAATAAGTTTGCCCATTGTGACCTCTTCCTCTTTTTGAATACTCCTCCCGTCTATTTATGTTTATTGAATCATTCTGACCATAATCCCTATTACCACCATAATATTGACTTTGGTTATTTTGATAAAAATATTGAGTATCTTGATTCCATTGCCTTTCATTTGGAGCATTTTGAAATCTATTATCATAGTTACATCGCTGTCCAAAATTGCCACCTTGAAAATCCCTTGACTGATTATTATTGTTCCATCCTCCTTGTACACGTCCTTGTCTATTATTTTTGAATGAATTTCTACTATTATTATCAACACTAATTGATTGAAATCCATCAGTCATCTGGTAAACATTAGTTCCACCTTGATTACCACCGATATTAGAATTTCGATTTGATTGATTATCTCTGTTTTGTTGACTTCCACCTCGACATCCTCTACTATTGAACTGTCCTCCTCTATTTGATTGGCCTCCTCTACCACTTTGCGATTGAGTTCTTTGCTGCCAACTAGGCATTTCTGGAGGTGGCGCTTGTTGCTCATTTGGTCTTCCTCCTCTATCAGGTACTAGACCAATTATTACTTTATTTACTGATGAATTTGTATTTTGGACAGCTAATGTACTAGAAGTTTTATCAACAATTGTCAAATCCTCTCTAGCAGATAGAAAATCAGAAACAGAAAAATCAGGCAATTTGTTTATTACATTTAATTTAGCTTCATAAATGTCATCCAATTGTTGTTTTTTATTCTTCAGTCTGTCAGGCCATTTAAATGACTGAACTGTTACATCAAGTCTTGTTAACAACATTGAACGTCTTATATTAAATTCTTCATTAAGAAGTTCAATAACATTATTAATATATTTCCATTGTTCACTGCTATATGAATTTAGAACTAATGACTTTCCAATTAAAGCGGGTGGAACATTTTTTAGTAGGCCTTGTACTTTTAGAATAACTTCATTAAATAAAGAAGAAGCGTTAATATTTTGTGGTAGTTTAGGAAAATTTAAAGTCATTAAAATTTCTTTAAGACACTTTGAAGTATTACTTTCAATTAATATTACTTGCATATTAGATTTTTTATTTGTCAAATTTGCATTTAATATTCGAGATGCTCTTAACTCACTGATCAAATAATCTAATAACAGTAACTTCTTTTCATTTGAATTTAAACGATCTTCAACCTTATCTGTCATAAGAATGTTATAAGAACAGCCAGATTCTTTTAAGAAGCTGCTAACTTCTAATAAAAATGAACTAGAATCTGCTTCTGAACTTATTGCATTAACATGTTCTTCTAGTCCTGATAATATCTGAATTTCTTTAGTTAACCATTCAACTAGTTCAGTATATTTTGTAGATTTTGCTCCCTCATCAATAGAAATTTTAAATTCTTCTTCAGAAATAGATTTTCCTAAATTCCTTAAATCTTCTAAAATTGATGTCTCCATTATAGTGTACCTAAAAAAAATTTAAATGTGTTAATAACAGGGCACAGTAATTTTTATACATTCAAAAACCTTCAAAGTATAAAAATCATAGTTTGTAATTCAAATTACTGTAAGGTTATTAATAAAAAATATAAGTTAGAAGTCCTCAAATCTTTTTATTTAACACATTCCTTAACATTAAATATATAACTCATACCTTCTTTCAATAAATAAGACCAGCAAAACAATAATATATACTGTTATAATATAGTACAACAACAACAATAAATATAAGATAAATACATTCTTATTTTATATATCATTCAAATTATCTAAAAACAAAGTGTTTATAAATATAAATAGAATAAATTAATAACAAAACACTTCCTTTAATAAGTGCCGCATCTTTTTGGAATTTTATTCGAATTTATATATAATAAATACATTTAGTAATAATATAACATAGTTACAAAAAAAAACTAATAAAAATATAACATTAATTTATAGTTATACACACTACATATTATTTATTAAAAATTGATTGTTGTAAGAATTCAAGTTTTATAATGTAATTTGATGTGAAGCATTCATTATATTTTATAACATAGTTATAAACTTAGCTTAATTCAGAAATTAAAGACTAAACAATTTTCTGCTATTAATTTTGATATAAAATTCTTACGTTTTAAATTTAGAAAAAAATCCTCGTGAAAAGGATAAGATTTACAGAATACATTCATTATTAGCAGTTATTGCTCTATTTTATAGTATTTATACCTTATATTTTATCTGACCCACTTCCCTATATTATCTTAGAAAAATAATGGAAATTGATACTATAGATGGATTAGAAATAATAATTTTACTAAAAATGAATCATTAACTTTGAATACAGTATATAAAATACATTTTTAAACATCAAAATAATGGCAAATAAAAAAAAATTATGAAATAAAATTTTTAAATTATAATAGCATACGCAAAAACCTGATTTAATTTATATACATAAATGTAGAGATTATTATATGTAAACATTAACTAAATATAAAATATACACTGCTTAAAATATAACGTTATGCTCCTAAAATAATTTTGTAACCAGTATATTGATTTTTATTCTAAGCTGACAAAGATTAAATTAACTCGATATTTCTTAAAATATTTTAAGTACATATTACACCTAAATCTTGAAATATATTCATTATAAAGCTTCTACCTACATATTGAGTTTCTCTTTTTCTAATCTATACAACTAATCAAATGCCTACTAATTACAAATTTTAAATAAAGGATTATTCTTTTGATATTAAATATCAAATAAAAATATTTTTAAAAGCTAAATTAACATTACATATATGTAATATGTATATATATATATACCTAGTTATTATTAATTCGTTAAGTTTAAATATCATTATAATACTACTATATTATTAATTACCAATATAATATGCGTGTTAAATGCTTGGATTATCTGCTTATATTTAAAATAAATAACCAATTAATATTATATATTAAAAATTCCGTTATCAATAATTTATGTTACAATTATGCATATTTATAAAAAAATATATAAATTTATAATATATATATTTATATAAAAACATTTAAATACATAAATATATTTTCATTTTTAAAAAATAAAAGCTTAATACGTAGGTACACGTATACACTATATTTTTATGATAAAACATACTACATTTACATTAAGGCATTATATTAATTAAAATAATATTTACTTTAATAATTTTTCTCTGGCAATAAGTTATTTTTATAGATGATCAAATTTAATTTTTTTATAATAAATATACGCCGAATATTTGATTACACATTTAAATTCGTTTAAAATAATTATTAATTTTTAAAAAATAATAAAATGACACGTAAATAGCGTTGGTCTTTTATGTTTTATATAACTCTATATAACTTCTATATAAAATTACACTACCACAAAACAAACGACTAAATAAACGGCGATTCAAATCGAAAATGTCGATAGGAAAAACAGTGAACGACAAATTCGGCACAGAATTAAAAATAATGATTCATTCGTCTTACGTACAGTTTGGAGTTCTAAAGTAAATTGATCCTTACGTGATATAGTGATACTACTTCAGTTATAGTGGTTACTACCAAAAGATAATGAAAAAGTTTGTAAAATAGGTTAACCTCACTGTATACCCTCCATGGCGTATTCTTTTACTCCATGAAATTTTTGTGTTTTGTTTATTTGTGGGTGTAACTGCAATTGCAGTAGTGACTTGTGACTGGTGACAACGGTAGTTGTAGTTGGAGGATTGTTGTTTTCGTTTTTTTTTTTTTAGTGACCGCACTAAGTTCTAATATGTAATTTAAATTGACGGTATATTGAAATTTAATATTGTCGAATCTAAGTATGTTTAACACGGTGTCTCAGCTCAGTCCTATAACAGATATTTAGGTAAGTGTGTTAAATTTACTAAATTTGATGTAATAAATAGTTGTTTGGATTTCCACCATTTACCTAGACGTTAATGATGTAAAAACACAGTAGGTGGACTATGAAATTTATTTCGTTTTTATACACCGCGAATCGTTTAAATCGCATGAAACGTAAACCTTGAGTAGTCACATACGTGACCAAATCTACTCGTTTCGGGCTTAACGTATATTCTCCCCGACAATCGTTGTACGCCGTAACGCTTGTCTATTGTTAGATTGATTTAAAATGTCATAGGGGTAAGGGTCATTCATTCATAATATTTATGAGATACTGGAGATTATGAAGTATGTATCCTTCAACTGTAATTGACTATTAAATTGCATTCTATAAGTCACAAAAGCCTAAAGCCGAGGTCCTATAGGTCTATTATGGATAATGATGTCGCTCGTGAGTTTACTGTAGCTTGTTTGTTCCAACCGAATTACCATTACTAGGACGCTTACGCTGATTTCCCCTTAAGTATTTTGTTTCTGACGTTTCTTATTTTTTTATTTTCTTCAAGATAATGTTAATAAGGTAAATATTTCTTCTACTTAATACGTTTAACTTAATTTATATTAAGTAATAAACTCATAATAATTCGGTATGTATAAGGTACCCAACGAGTTTTAACTAATAAAAATATACCGTATATGTATCTCTCTTTGAAGTGTTTACTTATGTATTTTTCAGATAGGTATTTCCGTACACGTTCTAATAATACTTATTGAATTTCTTCCTTTTTAATTTACAAAATATCCAAAATCTTATTTTACAACTTCAATTTCAGAACATGCAAAAATATATTTATGCGTTTTTATATTTTTATTTGACAATTGAAATATCTGTATATTTTTAATTTTTATTAGTCAAAATTTTTCTAATTATTTCCATATTAATTAAGTTCATATATATAATCCATTTTGGTAAAATGTATTATATTTAAAATAAAGGTTAACAATATTCTGATTTCATTTTACAAACTCTAACATCAATATTCAAAATAATTGAACGTTATTTAAGTTATTTTGTAAAATAAACAGTTCAAAACAGCAAAAAATGTTCACAAATATTTAACATTTCACTAACATCTTATTTTAATACCGTACATAATATACAAGTTATAATTTATTAAATATTAATTAAAAACATAATAAACAATCTGTATATGTGTACATTTTGTGAGGAAAATAAAATTATATTATTTAGTTTGTTGTTCCATTATATCAATAGTTATTTTATTAAGAAAAAAAAATGTTAATTCCTTATATTTAAATTGAATTCTAATACTACAATCAATATTGCTACTCGTATATGTTTATTTTTATTTTTTGTTTGTTACATTAGGGAATATTTAATAATAAATGATAAGCTAATTTTCATTTAACTAATTACCTTAATTGTATTATTCATAATGAAATGTAACTAATTATTTAAAATTGTTTTAACGTATAAATTAATAAATAGAAAATATTCTATGAATTACACGGAATCATAATTAAATATAATTTACAAAAAATAGTAATTTAATGATTAAAAGGAAATTAATTTTCTTTATATTTTTAATTTTAATTTAATTAAAAGATATAGCATAGTAAAATTTAATGAATTATGTAGTGCCTATTTTTTCAATTTAATTTTTGTGTGTCAATTGCAAACATGTTTAAACGTTAATATTTATGGTATTAAATTCCTAATATTTTACAATTGATATTTTATTATAAAAAAAACATAGTTTATTTTTGACATTGTCAAGTTGGCGGCACATATTGAATTCTGTGGATTTAGTTGATGTCATGAGTCATAATTTATTTTTATTTTCATTTTAATTCTTTCACTCTGAAATATTATGGACTTACTATATATACCTAAAACGATAATACTTTATAATCCTTAGAATAATTGTAATTGTTTTATAAAACCTATTAACTTTTAACATTGATAAACATTAACAATTAGTACATAAATACAATTGTATCAATATTTGATATATTAAAATTTTTATTATTTTTTAGCTTTTGGCCAGAATATTTGAAATAAAATCATACCAAAATGTATAAAATTACTCAACATTTGCTGTATTCAGCAGCATTGTTATTTTGTTTCCTTATAACTACATCATCTATAAGTAAGTACACTTATTTTTATATTATATGAATTTATCAAATTGAATTAAAATAAATTATAATATTAGCAATATCATTATATTTATAAAAAATGCTCATATTTTTAGGAGCAATATAGTTTTTATATTAGATTTATAAAGCATATTCTAAATATTTAATTGAAATTAAAGTGGTTATGTAAATTTACTATTCAGGTATAGTACCTTAACACTTATATTTCAAAATGAAAATTTACCTATGGATTTGCTATTAAATGTATAATATAAGATTTCTGTTAAGAGTATTTTCCTTTTTAAAAATAAATAATATTGTTTATCGAATTTGTATTATTATATAAGTCTATTTATATTTAAAACTGAATATTATCTATTAATTTTTTTCATACTAAATATTAGTATTGATGGTTCTACAATTATAATATAAGGTAACTTAATATAAAATTTAAAAAATTCGTATAATTTTAATTCGTTAATGTATATATTGTTATTAATATTTGCTAATATATTATTTCTTAAATCATTTTAGTTCAATCACCACCAAAAATAGTTAAAGAATCTGTAGATGAACTATTATTCCAAGTGGCTACACATCAAAATGAAAATGATAAACCTTTTATAATTGATTGTGAAGCAGAAGGAGAACCTGCACCAAAGTAAATTTTGAAAATTAAATATGCAATGTTTTTAAATAAAATAAATGTTTTTTTTATAAAAGATATCGATGGATGAAAAATGGTAAGAACTTTGATTGGCAAGCATATGATGACAGGATTTCTCAACAGCCTGGTCGTGGCTCACTAACTGTTACAAAACCTAGGGATGAAGATCTTGGTACGATTATTTTTAAAATGTTGATTAATTAATTTTAAATAATTTTAAATTTTTTTTAGGTCAATATCAATGTTTTGCTGAAAATGCTTGGGGTACGGCTACTTCTAAATCTGTGATGGTTGTGAAGGCCGAATTAAATTCATTTAAAGATGAACCTGAAGCCTATATTGAAGCTCAAGAAGGTGAACCATTTAAACTTGTCTGTCATCCTCCAACCGGGTGGCCCAAACCAAATGTTTATTGGCTAATACAAGTAAATATTTTAGATATTTTATATGATTAAAACAAATATACTATTAATAATTGTTATAAATTATTAGAATACGGATGGTGGTATAAAAAGTATAAACAATACTAGAATGACTTTAGATCCTGAAGGTAATCTTTGGTTTTCTAACGTAACACGATATGACACTAGTGATGGCTTTACATATTCTTGTGCTGCTACGTCATTATTTAGGTATACATATATTTTAATATTAAACTATTATGTAAAAGTATATAGCAATTTTTAAATTTTTTATTTATATTAACACATTTTTCAGGAGCGAATATAAATTAGGTAATCCTGTAAATTTGAATGTCATTCAAACTGCAGGAACAGCGTTACAAAATAAATATCCCCCAACACAACAATATGTATCTAGAAGAAATGAAATAGCATTATTAGATAAAAAAGTGGAATTGTTTTGTATATATGGTGGAACGTAAGTAATATAATTTACAAATAAATATATTGATTTTAATTATTGTATGTTAGATAATTTTATCAATTATTTACTTTTAATTTTATAGTCCATTGCCTGAAACTGTATGGTTTAAAGATGGAATTCATATACAACCCAATGAACGGGTAAGTCAAGGAAATTATGGTAAAAGTTTACTTATTAGGAAAGTGAAATTTGAAGATAAAGGAAAATATACGTGTGAAGTTAGCAATGGTGTAGGTTCACCCCAATCATACAACATTGAACTTGATGTTATGGGTATGGATTATTGTTATATATAATTGTTACTATTTGCAAATTAATTTAATGCAATTTCTAGCTGTACCATTTTTCACTGTTACTCCGAAAATTGTGGAAGGAGCTGAAGGTGAAACTGCTGTTATTAAATGTGAAGCAAGCGGTAATCCAGAACCAACAATTAAATGGATTCATAATGGTCGGCCATTAAGTGAAGCACCTCCAAATTCTAGACGCTTTGTTACTTCAAATTCCATAACGATTACACCATTAATTAAAAATGATACTGGAAATTATGGTTGTAATGCTACCAATAGCCTGGGATATGTTTATAAGGATGTTTACATTAATGTGTTGGGTATGTTCAGTATAAGTACTAAAATGCGTTGTAGATATT
Source organism: Geopemphigus sp. TES_GeoC_2020 (assembly GCA_025469175.1). Taxonomy (NCBI): domain Eukaryota; kingdom Metazoa; phylum Arthropoda; class Insecta; order Hemiptera; family Aphididae; genus Geopemphigus; species Geopemphigus sp. TES_GeoC_2020. Next base: position 40,722 of record JAIPRN010001112.1, read on the forward strand.
AATAACTTGTGTAATATAGCTTTGGCTCCTGAAATTACTGAACCTCCTCATAATGTTGAAACTGTTGATGGACGTGCTGTTACTATTGGGTGTAAAAATTTTGGAGTTCCAAAACCTCATGTAAAATGGACAAAAAACAATATTGAATTGACTGGTGGTCGTTATTCAACATTGGATAATGGTGATTTACAAATAAGGTTAGTTTTATTAAATATATTATGTATTTATATTTTATGTTCGACGTATGAATTGTTTATTATTTACCATGAATATATAAGATTCAAATTATACATGTATTTAAAATATATACTAGTTGTAATAAGTTACAAACTATAATATTTTATATTTGATTTCTTTTAGCATATTGTGGTTTAATTATTTTTTAAATTTCCAAACGTTCCAACATATTTGTAGGCTTTTTATATTATTCTGTTTGTATTTTGTTATTAGGGCCAATGGCTAAATTATAACCTATAATATATTGATTTTATCACAAAAATAATATTAATGTATGTATATTGAACTGTTTCTAGTGACGTTGGTTTTACTGATGCTGGAAATTACACATGTATTGCTACAAATAATTATGGAATTGCAAATGCATCTGGAACGCTTACCGTAAAAGGTGGATAATTTAGTTGTCTTAATAAATTTTAGTTTTTATAAATTCATAAATTTATTTTTAACTTTATAGAACATACAAAAATCACAGCTAAACCAGAAGACTATGAAGTTGTCGCTGGATCAATGGCTACATTTCATTGTACAGCAACTGCTGATCGATCATTGCATCTTAAAATTGATTGGTTAGCTAATGACGAACCTATCCATTTTGGTGATGCCCAACCACGATTTGTCAAAACTAATGATTATTCTATGACTATTACTAAGACTAATGAGTTAGATTCTGGAATTTACACATGTTTAGCCAGAACTGAGTTAGACCAAGCAACGGAGAGTGCCACACTTACTGTTCAAGTATGTAATCATAATTTTTTATTAAACCAAAAATATATTATTATTATTATTATTATTATTATTATTATTATTTTAGGATAAACCAAATTCGCCACAATTATTGGGGATCACTTGTAATAAAAAAGATGCAGCTGTAAAATGGCAACCAAAAGGAGATAATCGTGCACCTATTCTGAGATATACTATTGAATACAATACTAGCTTTGCTCCTGATACTTGGTCAGTTGCTTCAAATGATGTACCTGCATCAGATCAAACATATATTGTACCAATGACACCATGGGCAAATTTCACATTCCGAGTGATTGCAATGAACAAAATTGGCAGATCAAATCCATCTTTGCATTCAAGTGTTTGTACCACACAACCAGATGTACCTTATAAAAATCCAGAAAATGTTGAAGCTGCTGGCACTGAACCGTCTAACTTGGTTATTAGTTGGACTGTAAGTGTTACTTCAATTTTATAGGTTAATTTTCAATAATAAATAATACACTATTAAATCTGTTCATAGCCAATGCCAAAAATTGAACATAATGCACCTGGCTTAAGGTATAGAGTTTATTGGAAACAAGATATACCTGGCCAAGTTTGGAATTCTGAAGAAATAACAGATTATACTAAAAAAGAATTAGTTATTAACAATCAGCCAACGTATCAACGTTATAAAGTAAAAGTAGTTGCATCCAATGAAAAAGGTGAATCTAATGTTCCACAGAAAGAAGTTATTGGATATTCAGGAGAAGATGGTAAGTTAAAAATAATTACTTTTTTGTTAAATTTAAATTTTAAATCTTTTTTATAGTTCCTGTTGATATTCCTCAAAATTTGACATTAGTAAATGTTACTGGAAGTAGGAGTGCAATATTAAGTTGGGAACCTGTTTCACCTGAATCTGTGAAAGGCAATTTTAAAGGCTATAAAGTAAATAAGATAGTTTGTTATCTCTAGTAGTATATTTATTAATATAATAATAAATTTAGATTCAATTTTGGACTGAAAGTGATGGAGAAAATAATATGATCGAAGAACAAGTGGGTTCGGATACGACAACAGCGGAAATTAATAAATTTTTACCTAACTCTAAACATTTTGTGCGTATTCTTGCCCATAACAGTCGTTTCAATGGACCACATAGTCCATCAATACTTGTTGTGACACCTGAAGGAGGTAAACAATATTGTGGAATTTTATATTGTTAAAACTTAAGACAAAATCTATGACTAAAATTAAAATGATATCTTCAATCAGTTAATTATAAATAAAATTTATATGTATATAAAGAATAATCTTTATAATTACAATAAAAATACACTAATAAAAATGTTAATGTATTTAGTCCCAGGACCTGTTCATGGAGTTGAAACAGAACAATGGGGATCATCTGCAATTTTATTAAGTTGGCAACCACCAGAACAACCAAATGGAATATTAACTGGCTATGAAATTTCTTATGAATCTATGACTCAAGAAGGAGTTGGAGAAAAGACTCAACGTCCAACTATTACAAATCCAAATCAGACTATTGCTAAATTAGCGTCGTTAAAACCAGCAACTAATTATCGTATCTATATTAAAGCAACTACTAAAGCTGGCGTGGGTGAACCGTATGTATTTTATATTTATTTAAAGAAATATGTTTCTATTTTAAGTATATTACATTTTTTTTCTTTAATAGGTTCTTTATAGAACAGCAAACAAAACCTCCTTTACCAGAAGGAACTCAATTAGATATTCCAATATTCACTTATGAGCATATAGCTAATAATAATATTTTTGATACAGTACGTATTTCATGGAAACCGAAACTTGATGGTAATCCTGGATCACATTTTTTTGTAAAATACAGGTAAATATTTATTTATAAATTATTGATTATTTCAACAATTTTATATATTTTTTTTTCATATAGACTCAAAGGTGATAATTTGTATGAAAAAACAAAACCTGAACTTGAAGATGATGAAATTGATGTAAAGGGTTTAAAACCAGGAGAACTGTATGAATTTGTTGTAGTTGCTGTAGATGGTGATACTATGAGAGAATCTGATATTGTTGAAATTGAAGCATCGAGCACAGGTAATTTTTTTTATTATACGAGTTTTGTTAAACTTATTATTTTCATTGATATAAATGTTTTATCCATAATCTACTTATGAAGAGAATATGAATACATATTGCATGGTAGCTAAAACTAGTTAATCATATTCTGACAACATGCACTCATATTCTTTCTATAACAGGTGTCTTTACTCTGAAGAATATATGTGGTCCTTGGTATTTTTTTTTTTTTACATGGCCTAAGATAAAAAAGTAATACAAATATTCATGTTTAAACAATCAATTCAACCCAAATACCGCAATTTGAATTTTATGTAATTTAACTTTGCCATATTACTATTAGATGAACAGAAATACCGCATTTAATTACGATATATATTTTAAAAAGCTGTTTTTTGCTATAATAAAAAAATTATAATTAAAGTATTTTTATGAAATAAAACATATATATGTATAATAATTAGCTTATAATATTTGTAAAATAATAAATAGTAACTGGCTTCACAGGGTATAGTCAACTAACTATTTATTATTCAAGATAATTTGTTAATTATCTTCTACATAGTCATAGTAGTCCATATATAAGACAATTTAATACTCTTTATTAACTTGATTTTTTTTTAATTATACTATAATATGATAAAAAAAAACCTTATCAATCTATATATTTGTTATATTTTAGATCCAATTATTCGACGGAGTGAAAATATGGCTACATCAGGATGGTTTATTGCAATGCTATTGGCTTTATTATTCCTTATCATATTGTTAATTATTGTGTGTGTAGTAAAACGTAATAGAGGAGGAAAATATGTTGTGCATGAATCAGAAGCCGCTCGTGGTAGGCATGATTATCCTGATGAACCACATTTCCATGAATATTCACAACCGTTTGTATCTAGTTATTTATACAAAGGTAGTAATGTAAACATTTATATTTATTAATTATTTTATTAGACTTGGTGGTGCTAAAAGATTAGGAAGTGAAAAACAATCTCCAGAAAGTGATGAGGACTCAATGGCAGAGTACGGTGAAGGAGATACGGGTAAATAATTCTTAATTTAATTCGCTCTACATTATATTATTGTTTTGTGTACAAAATTTATTTATCTCATTTGATTTCTGCACTTAATAAAAGAACAATATTCAAAATTATTTTTTTCTCATTTGGTTTACGATTTATATATATATATATATGTAACATATATGTGCATGTAATATTACTTTTAAAAAGATATAAACATTTTTGGTAGTTTTATTTGTTTGCCATACTTAAAGTTTTTATTAATAAAAGAAATATTTCCCTTGGTATTAGTTAACAATTTTTACAAATAAGATATATTTTACATATACATATTCTAATTTACAAAAGTTAAATTATTTTATTTTTAAATTTGTATACAAGTTATATTTTATCACATTGCACATGTTTGAATATTTAGTCTATTTTTTAACCTCCTGCATGTTAGTTATTTTGTTTTCTCTTCCATTTCACGTGTAGAAGGAATGAATGAAGATGGCTCTTTCATTGGCTTATATGGTAAAAAAAGACAAGGCGAAACCACTTCGGCCGGTTTCGCCACACTTGTCTAAATGTGTGAGTACAAAACCACAAAAATTAATTTAATACTTATACAAATCTTATTTATATTTTAATTATATAGCTCAATTTACTGAAGATGGGTCTTTTATTGGTCAATATGGCACAGCTAGAAAAAATCGACAACAGCAACCTCAAACACAACCACAATCTCCACTCCAAGCTGTCACTGGTTCGTCCTCCACCGCTACCTATGTATAATTATGGACAAATATTTATTTTATATTTACTCTTTTTCCTAGGTCTTACATAAAGTATTTTTATGCATTTTACAACAAATCCTCCTTGTCCTAAAACCAAAGCTTTTCATCTCAGTATTATTATTATGTATTTGACCTATAATGCTTAAAAATACTATATTTGTTAAGTTGCTAGCTATTGATGTCTTTTGTTGTAACTACTGGTTGTATTTTTGTAACATGTCTATTAATATCATTAGTATTTCCTTGTCTGTGATAAAACATTTATGTTCAGAAAAAACAATAGACTAATAATTTATTTCAATTGAAAATTATGAATATTATTTTTAATGTATTAAAATAAATAATGCATTTATAAATATATATTTTAATGAATTCAACGTTTTGTGTACATACCAGAAATATTTACATTACAACTTTTTTTATTCTATATCACAGTCATTTATTGTATGGTTTGTTGTTGTTGTGATTTCTGTTAATTTAAATATCACGCTATTCCTGCGCTTCATTCAATACCTTTTTGAATATTTGTTACGTTATATATATATATATATAGATTCTAATTAATTTTGTATGATTAATATGTATTATTATTTTATAATCCGTATTATTAACATAACAGCTTTTCTAATTTTTTCAATCTCAAATCAAATTTAAAATGAAGCCAACTTATGAAATGCGTCGATACGACCCAAATCTTATGACAGTATTTGTAGAGAAAGATATACATTTATTTTATTTTTATAAATTTCAATTCAAGATTAAATGTGAACAATGTATTAAGATATATATTTTGATCAAATATTCGCCTCACCTTTCACTGCCCTTTATAAAATACTCCTTGTTATTATGTTTATATGAACTTTTTTTTATATATATATTTATGTAAAGCATGCATTCCATTCATACAAATAGATTTTAGTTAAGTTAAATATATGTTTTTCCTATATCAATCAATATTACCTTTGTTTAATAACATAATAATTGTACAATGTGCCTATTTTGCCTAATAGATATATTCGACTATGACACTTAATATTTTAGTATCTCACGTTTAAAATAAACTAATGCACCGGTTATAGTATGTAACTAACTTAGATGTAGATTTTTTTCAAAAACAATTTACCAGTGTCCTAAAATGTATTATATATATTTAATTTATTATTTTTAAACACAGATTGTTATTTTAAGTTAAGATCTATTTTACACATTTACAGTATTAATCTATAACATAATTTTGTATTTTTAATAAGTTATTAGGTTATGCTGAAATACCTAATTATATGGCAAAAGAAATGCAATGTATTTTTTATGTAGTATTTATTACACAAATATAGAAATCAACATTTTCCCATGATATTAATTAACCTTGTTTATATACATATATATATATATATTTATGTTCCTCAACAAAATACAGTGATATCTGTTTATCTGTGGAAGTTCAAGAAAGTTGTGTGAATAATGAAGCATATTATAACCAATATTTTGACTGGTAAAATACAAGAGAACGATTAGGGTGTGTTTTTAAAAAGAGATGATACAGATTTAGTAGAAAATAGTAGTGAAAAATAGGAGCAGTTGTAAAAGGGAGGAAGCCCGAAAACTAGACCATATAATGCAATATATAGAAATATGAAAGTGGCTGGTGGATATACAAAGATGCTTGGAATTGAACCAAGTGAAAGATAAGCGCCTGCCCCCCCCCTTTGTAGAACTTACTTTACCATATTGAGGAGGCCTGAAAGATTGTTTTTTAGTTTGACCAAGAGTTCTATGTTGATACTTAATTTAGTTGGAACTGATAAGACATGAGAGATCGTACTAGCAACAGCAAATCCCTTCACTTCCGCCTGATCCACAGGTTTGACGGGAAGAAAGATCCGGACGTCGACCATTTCAGACAACAGACTAGTAACAGGTGGGCTCTGCGTCGGACCGACTTGTGAATCCGCGGTACCTCTTTGTCCCATGGACATTGTGGACGCACAAGCGCTATGTACGAATCATTTTCTACCCTCTGGAGTTGCATATGGTGGCGGTAGCCTGCCCGGGTGCTAGATGATTGATTGGGCGGAATGTTTCCGCTAGGAAAAATCATTAACATCCGGTAATTAATCGCGAAAGTCGCCTACATTAAACGTGTTTGTAGACGGAACTCGTATCCCTTCATTTATACATGATGTTTATTATACGGTCCTCGATTTTAACCCCACACCGTCCTGTGATTCACTATTGTTTATCGTAGGTTTTTTCTCCACTTTTTCATACAATAAATGGTGCCATGTTCAATGGCTGCTCCGAAGGCTTTCTGTCCAGCGATTGCGTAATACCCGATAATGAAGAAAGAAAATGGACGAAGGTGGCCGACCTCAAATAGTTGGCGAAACAAGAGAAAAACAAGAAGGTAATACTTATTTTTATTATAGCATCGAGATTATCTCAATCATATTTTATTTTCTTTCGGGTACATTTTTTATGTCCGCCAAACAGACTGTTCCTAATCCAACCAATATCTATTATAGGCTATATATATATATATATTATATTTTCTGGAAAACATGAAATGAAACACTATAAAATAGTTACTGCACAATAATGCGTTTTAAAAACTTATTCATACTTGACTTAACTATTTTAGATTTCCGAATTTCTTTTATTGCGACTTTATTATTTGACAAATTTAACACGGTCCTTATAGAAATTCATATCGCTAATATATAGCGATCTACATAGATAGAGCTAGGAAAATCATGTTCTAAAACCTAATACGTAAAAAAGTTATCGATAATACTACAAAAAAACGCGTTTAGATTGTAAAAACAATCTTAAGAAATGACTTCAAATTGTAAAAGTTTATCCGAAAATAATCGTAAACAACAATAAATAAACCCGTAACATCGCACAATGGGTCTGGTGGTCACTGCACCGCTATTTTCTATTATAACCGAATCAAAAAAATGTCTATCATAAAAAGTTTTCTTCGATAATATTTCGTTGGTATACGCGTGAAATTCGACGAAAATAATTATATCCGTATTAACTTAATGTATAAAGCAATAATTTTACTTCTAATAATACCTATTATTTTGTTAATAAAAGCATGTTGGGTTAATTCAGTGAAGTATTTATAAAGGGGAAATGTTAGGGGTTTCCACCCCACCTCTCTAGAGAATGTTCGAAGATTAGAAAAATTTTAAACGTGTCGATAATATAATTGTAGGTAGTTGGTTTATTTTGTAAATTTTAACGAAGAAAACAACATATTTAAACGTTTAACAAGAGTATTTCTTCAATTTCCATAATTTATTTTTCTATAAAACTATTTGTAAAATTCTAATAAAACCAGTATATGATAATATAGGTGTTTTAAAATTATTTCATTATTATGACACTCCCTGAAAAAGTTTGTAAATATGCCATTGGATTAATTACAAGTATTTTGTTAAAATCTTAACGCTAATTATGGCTATTTCGGGAACAACGGCTATCAAATTCGGAAAACCGTTTTGAGGGACGCTAATTAGTTTAATTAACGGACGCGTTAAATGTCGTCGAAACGCGATGTACGTCTAAACTCGTGTTACACGCGTTTCGAACGTTCGACAAATACGTCACTTGTCGTCCTAAACGACAAACGTCTCGCCGGCTTCTATTTTTTCGTCAAGTCGTTTTCCACCACGCTTCGGGGAAACGAATTGGGAAAATCGACAAAAGGGTTCGAACGACGACCGAACACGATTTTACAACACGATAGTATACAACCAGAAAACGAGGCTACGCACCAAGATCCGCGGGCGCGATAATCAAGCGCAGGGTCGTAAATCGACAATCGCGTTCGTTTATTCGATGGGGGACACAAACGTACACGTATGACGAAAGGATTCTAAAAACGCTTCTAAGAATCCTCCGCCCGCTTTAATCTTAATCGTAATAAACGTCCTACACCATTTGTAAAATCGTGTCGCGGTCGATTAAATATCGTTACGATCGAAATATTTTAAACTGTAACTAAACCAAGCTCCTGTTCGAAATTGGTTTTCGCTTTTACGCGTTTTAATCGTTTTCGAACGATATAATATAACGACAATTGGCGGTCTGTTCGACTATTATTGTTTCTCCACTCGAACCGTCGTCCACACAGTATCCGCGGAGTTGGGCTGCTACGTTCGTCGAGTTTCACAATCTATTCGTACACGAACGTCTATAAAACGTATACAGAAACCACCCACTCGATACCGTCTAACTAATATAACGTACCATCTCTGCCGTATAATACGTACATATATATCTCGCGGATAGGCGTAGTGAATATAATAGTAGTACCTACTCTTACCCTAGTACGTACGCGCGTCGCGAATACGAGTCCGTAGTATTTCATAATTATATTTTCGTTCGAGATCGGATAGAACGAAACAATATTTTATCTTGGGGTAAGAACTCCGGGAAACCTGTTTTCACGAACCAAATACGGTGCCGTCCTGTTAAACGTGTTCGGTTCTTTTTCTTTTTTTACTAATATCGAATACACGATAGCGATCTTGCGTATATATCTATACATACACACGTATATTACGCGCGGAACAAAAAAATTGTATGGATTCCGCCGTTCGCGCGTACTTGGCATTTTTTTATTCCCCTCCTACATAATAGGTATTATCCACCAGTGTATGTCACAACATATCCGGGACGATAGTGTACGCGCATTTTTTTACGTTCGTTTACGTTGTACGTATTAAACGAACTTACGATACGAACGTACGATAGAAATGACGTATGAGCTAATAATAATAACAACCGTAATCCCGCGAATCCCGTAACGGACGGACGGTCCGCGCATTTTATTCGGTCCTGTTCGAAACGTGTACACGCCCGTCGTTCCGAGCATTATTTTCGTCGTTCATGATGGTTTTCGCGTAAATATCGCGTCGATTCGCGAATACCGTATGGCCGCGTCGTTTCGAGCGGATCATTTCGTATATAAACAACGCCGAAAACCGTCGTCGAATCGATTAAATTGTCTACGTGACGGCGGGTTAAGCGAAAATATCGTTTTCAAAAATCGATTTAACCGGTTTCGGTACCTACTACCACTACTTACTGCATCAGAAAAATATAAATTCCGAAACAACGATTACGTCTATTATTATTTTATTACGCCACGCCGTTCGCGTTCCGTAACTTTCGATATATCTCGATACGATTGTAGACAGCCGACCCGACCCTGGCCACGCAGTAGCGTTCAAAAATAGTAGCGTTTTGTTTAGATCTTCGTGCCGTGTATACGTTACGCAAACTCTGCCAAGATTCGAATCGTTTTTAATTTCAGGGCGTCCTTCAGTGATGTGTTTACGTTTTCCTGAGAAAGAATTCGTCGTCGCTCCAAATATAGTAACTACGTAATACTTAACCGAGTCCGTTCGTTTCTTTGCTTTTTCAGCGACGGCAGATATTCGATCGATTTGTAATTTATGCGCTTTTTAGATTTACGTAATCAATGTCGATACTATACGCCCGCGCACGTCAATTCTGAATCGCATAACGTGTCTGGATGTTAAGTTCTGTCGTGAACAGATCGCCGTCGTTAGTCGTTCGGCCGTTGCATGTGTTTCCTTTAACGGTTTCGCAAATTCAAAAGATATCACCAGATCATTTCGTGCTATTTTTCAAGAAATCCGAAAACGCTTTTTTTTTTTTAAACGTCCCGTTCGACTACTTTTTTTATTCGATAATAATTTTGACGTTTTATTCTTCGTCGGTTCCTACTGATCGGTGATTAATTTTAAAAAGATCCGCGAACCGAATAGATATTATTATTTTCACCAAAAATATTGGACACTCGAAAGGCGATAGGCCGATAAAGAACCTCAAATAACATTATAGGGAGCCGATAAATAGTTAAGGAATTGCATTTTTACAGTCGAGATGTACGTCGGCGACTTTACATTCTTTTCAAATTATCGAATTACTCGCAAATTACAAATATTGCTAATATTTTAATTTAAGACGTTTCGTCGTTAATCATTACAATATATAGTCAAACGTGACGAAGAAATTGAAAAACCGTTCCGTACTATTTCAGCTTCCGTTATTAATTATGTTACATTATAATATATATATATATATAACAAACATGCGGGGCCATTAAACTTGTTCAGTTGTAATAATAATTGTTCTTGTAACGCAACGTTCACCATTACTTTTTAGTCCCTCTATATAAAAAAACGTAAACTAAGGGACAAAAATGAACAAACATATACGGAGTGAATTGAAAAGAAAACCATTATTAGCCAGATGACCCATCATCCAATAATGTAACGCTATCGTAATACTATAAAAAAACGCGTCTTAAAACGTCTTATTATACGTTTAATATATAAATTCGTATTAAGTATATTGCTTACGGTTAGGCGGCATTTAAAATTCAAAACATACAAACGTTTTTTTTAACCACTTCTCCGTTATCTTGACTATATCATCTGGTCCAGCAGTTTTATTTCGACTGTCACGGTTTAATCTCGCTGCACCCGCACTAGACTCGTTTCTGTCGAATATATTTACTCGAATTTCCAATCGTAACATATGTTAAAAATGAAATGTTTTATTAACTCGTCGAATAATTTTATTCGAACGTTTTTAATTATTCGGGCGATATATTGTTTTACATTTTCTTATACGAAATATTCGAAATTTACGTTTTGTTTTTAATTTTCAATTAAGCTATTCAGAAATAACTTGAGTGATTATTCACCAATATTGAAACGATATCTTTTCCATCTCTGCGCATGTACCATAATGATTCCGTGAAAAAAAATACGTATTGATAGGTATTTAGTAATATAGTAATTATTACTAAATTTATTATTATTTGTCGACCAAAGAAGCGAAGAAAACCACCAATTAATTTTAAATATAGCATCGCGATATTGTGTAACAATTTTACGTTATTTAATTACACCTAAACACGAAAAACGTTAATTTCGACTTGAACCTAAAAATATCGAAGTCTAGGAGGATCGATTGTTGAATATGTTTCATGTTTCGACGTCTATTATTTACATCTAAATATTTGTTCCGTCACTACTTTTCGTTAGAATCGTTAAAAAATATTTCAATTTATTTTTATTAATTATATATTAAATGAATTTTAGTTTTTAATTATTTTACTTTTTTTTACACTAAGCACAAACTATAAAAAATGTCGTTGGTTAATTTATTTTAATTAATGTTCACGGTAGAGAAAATTTGAAACAAATATCTGTTTTTTCTGGTTTTTATAATTCCTATTATAACAACGGACATTTCTTAAACGGCGATTTTGTTTTTATAATTGCAATCTAACCTTTCGTGTTATCAAATTTCTATATCATAATTCTTCACTCAACAAATCAACAATTGTTTTCGCTTTTTCCGAAATAAACAACGCGACTAAACTTTGTGTAACGTACGAATCATATAATAACTATTCGCCCGAAAAATCTGTTATTTTTGGTAATATTTGTCGCTACGATTAATTGTCAATATCGATGTCGGTTTATATTTATAAAACTAATATTTACGGGTTTTGTGTAACTAACGAATGACAATGATAACGAGGTAATATTTTAGATATACGATACGCGAAAGATCAAAAAACAACGTATCTGTCAGTATTTCATCGAAATTGGCCCGGTAATGGTCATCGGCCGCGAACAGAAATACCGTCGTCTCTTTAAATTTTAGTATGGAAATAAAATACATAAAAACGTACGTGTATTTGTTAAGAACTACGGTATAAAAATGTTCGAGTCGTGGGAAACACGAGTTAACATTATGATAAGAAAAAATTATCCACAACACGTTGATAAACCTATATCGTCAATGATCATTGGCAGTGGTGTACTTAGACAGGAATTTTTGCTGGGGGTTTAATTTTCAAATAAATAAATCGGATGACCCTCATAAAACAAGACATACTATAAACTTTTATAGGTTATTCGTTTTTAATTAACACGTTATATTATAATGCGCGTTGAAGTTTAAAAATATTTTAATTTTTCGTTATTATCGACTAAAAATATAAACCTCGTAAAAAATTAATTTTTCTTAAAAATTTTAAAAATTTTGGGATTTTATCTTTCCCTCCCTCCCTGTTAGTACATCACTGATCATCGGTATACGTAACTATTGGATATTGTCGATTTAAGTTTTAATCTCGGTCATTAACTAGTCGTGTTTTGTCAGCGCGTTGCGTGTGTTTTAAGTTTAATACAAAAGAATCGAAAATGGAGCGGACAATTCGAAACCGCGTAATATTCGCGTTTTTCAAAAGGGCGGTTATTATATTAAAAACCGTAAAAGGTGGACGTAATTTGTGTTCGCACAAATGTCGTAAACAACTGGGACGGTCGATAACGATAAATTAAATTAACGGAAAATAATCGCTCGCCCGATCCGAACCAGAAGGCCATTGGACGTGTTTACGCATAATGAAGAAGCGAAGGAAATATTGACTATAAGAACGAGTGTTTTTATTCCAATTTTTTTGTCCG
>JAIPRN010001113.1:0-38679 GCA_025469175.1 Geopemphigus sp. TES_GeoC_2020
CATTTCCTATCATATATATAAATTTTCGCGTTTACGGTCTATAAATGGCAAAACAATCAAAAATCACATTTTCAATATAAACCGAACGATTTACTTTAAATAAAAAATTATCCAATTATTCCGCGAATATGTTTACATTTTTTATATTTCTAAATTTAGACAGCGCGAGGTCACTCGCGTGTATCGACAATACTGCGCGATGTACTATTGTACTGCGGTCTAGCTCTAATCAACCAACACAAACAACATGAACTGTTTAGTGGAATATTTTATTCGAGTCGATACGTGTTGTTTTGCTTTTATTTATTTCCCGAGACGTCGTTGCCTGTCTCGATAAATAAACGTACCTATTAATTGAAAGGTAAATATTCTCGCAGAATTGGATTTTTTATTATTGACGAAACACGCGTGTTGTCTACACACACACACACACACACACACACACACACACATACACACACACACTTATATATATAAGAATAACGAAGCAACGTGTTGAAATCGTATTACATAAATACGACGGTATTTTCTAATTCTTGATACAAATATCATTTTTCCTTCATGTTAGACGGTGTAATAACTAATTGAGACTAACCTAAATATAATATTACGTACAATCGTGTGTAAAATGTTCAAAATGTATTTTCGTAATCCAATTCAAGAAATGTACAGGTTTATTATTACGCGTAGACGACATATATATATATATACGTCCATATCCTTCCTCCTCGGTTATAAAACTAAACAATTGATGTACATAAATATATATATATATATACATAAGTACGGTCGTTTATTGTAGCGTGTCCGTAAGATATCCGTTTATACGTCGTTGACCCCCCCGTAAATATTTGCTTCAATGGAAAGATAACAAAAACAAACCGCCTGTTTAACCTTAATCCTTAGAAACGTTTTATACAAAATAATAAAATATGCACCCGTTCTCAGTAATACTTTGTTGAGAGTATTTGAAAAACAAACGCTGGACAGTAAATTTACTGGCGCCAGATTCTCTACATACAATCATGGGCCCCTCCTATACTATAAATCTCCTATATCAGTATGAAACATGTCTCTCTAAGTATCGAACTTGTTACGAAATATAATTTTCGTATTTATTAAATTATATGAAAAATTGTTGACGAAAAAATTACGTTTTATTAAAGCGAATAAGGTGATTAAATTACGTTCGTTTTGTTTAGTGGATTTTTGATAAACTTGTCGAAATTTATCGCTTAAGCTAATTTTAAATTCTCGGTGGATGATAGAATGAGTTTAAACGTCCAGTAAGTTGCAGTACGTTACAAAGGTTTTGACGAATTTTCCGATTTATTGAATAACGCGTTTCTCCGCATCTGCTACCGTTACCAAAACAGTACAAAACAGCCTAATGCGCAAGTTTCTAAAAGGCGAAAAGTGTCTACATATTGTTCAATATTTTCGTTAAAAACGTCCTATAAACGAGACGTCATCGAATTTCCGTTAACAATTAATTTCGTTATTTTTTTTATCATTAAAATCGCTAAACACATTACGAAATATAAATTAAGATTGTTCATGTATGGGGTACATATACGAGCCAACGGGATTGCCGGGCTAAACTTGGAACGGTCTACGTGACCGTTGTTGTTATCGCTGTTGATTGCGAGTGGGTTTTTTCATGGTTATGTCGAGTTTTCGTCGTCTATCGTCGCGTCGAGCCTGTACGGCTGCACGCTCGTGCGGTTGTATGTATTACCGGAGTGTCAGTTTTGTATTTTCGCGTGTTCTTTTTTTTATTGTTTCATTTAAATATATTAGTTAACGTTACGTAATTGTGTTGGTTTTGTTACTGCGGTAGTGTAAGCTATCGGCCTGCAGGCCTGTGTAAGATCATTGTTACATATGGCTATTGTTCATCTAAGTTGACCTATCTTCTTAATTCGTCACCCATTCGGGCACCGAATATAAACGTTATTTTTATATTTTAACGTCCGTTTTATTACGATTTTAAGTACCGGTTTTCGGTAATTACAATTTCCATTTCAATTTGGCTCATCAGTGTATTTACGATCCATTTCGCAATTTAGACACCCAATTCGTAAAAAGGACGGTTTAACTAAATGGTTGCGGACTTACGTATTTAGTAAACGGCTGTTTTTGAAATTGTGTGTACTCAAAATGCACGTGGATTAATTTACGTGGTTTTGTTTTCGAATTATTTCCTCGACAAAGAATAATGTAAATAATGCCGATTTATATATAATGCGAAATAAAAATATATAAAATACGCTCGTTTATTACATCCTTAATTTCTGTGAATATAATGCGCAATATTTTATGCAAAGGCGAAAATTTAAATACGTTTCGATGCAACGAACGAAACATATTATACGCGAGCATGGGAAAATGCGCAAATGTATGCGTTCACGGAAACAAGCGCTTTATTTCGATAACCCGAGGTTTCCAAAACAATCGCTAGATTTTTCTCTTTTAAACGCGATTAAAGAAAATATTTTAGCGCGACGAGTTAACGATGTACTACAAAGAATACAACCACAAGTAATTGAATGGGAATGTAAAATGTGCAAAATAGAAATTTGTAATGTAGAAGGGATCGAAGGATAATTCTCTTTGCAATCATACTCCTACATAAACTTATTTGAATATCTTAAACAAATATAAGTATATATAAATTCAAAATGACGTAGGAAAAAGTAAAGGACGGGCTAAACTAGGTAACGGTATTTATAAGTTTACTATTACAATAGCATAATCAAAGGTCAAACATTAAACTATTCGATGTACTATTTTATTCGCGTTAAATATTAATCACGCCAAAATAAAAATTAACGCGTTCGTTAAAATATAATCAAGTTTTCTTCTTAACGCTTAACATGGACGAACCGCTACCTAAAATGTGTATATTATATACTATTACGTATATCTTATATACTCATAAAACACACAATAGTGAGAGACATACTGTGTGTACAGAATAATCGCGTACTTAAAATTCAAAAAACTAAAAAGAAGGCTAACTCGTGTACTCAAATTAAATTAAGAATCGACTTTAAAACTCGTTTAAAACTTCTGAAAAAGTATCATCGCGGTAACACGAGTTGTATACGCCGACAAAATTATGCATACACACACACACTCATATATATATACACAGAAAGGAACGAAATCTAAATGATTAAGAACAAGTATTCTATATTTCAGTAAACATAAATATAACATATAACTTACAACGCCGTACACATTTTTAGTAATTAAAAATAAATAAAAATTTAATATTGTAATACAATCGATATTTCACTATAGATAAATAAAACACACACTTGACGTATGCAGTCTATATTTGATACAGTTAAATTATAATTTATAACAATTGTTATCCGCCGTCAAAATGCACACTTGTCCAAATACAATCTCAAACGTTTTTAACTACAATCATCATTAGGTCTAGGCTTTTATAAAATCGTGCTTCTTTATATTTTTTAGAATTTTGGACTCCAATAACGAAATTTAATTAAAATATCAAATAATTTTAAAATGTATATTTTTAAGACTATTTTGATTTTTAGTTAATTACTGAACGATGTTTCGGAAGTTTTAAAGTATTTTTTAAGTTTTCGAGAAATTTAACTACGTTCTATCTTCTGTATCAACAGACTGACTTCCCAATGTAGATATATCCAGTTATTGAATCACAACGTTCTCTTACCTGGTGATTTTTCGTTTTTAATTTGCTCAAATGCATGCACTGTTTCAAACTACCTACCTTCGAGTTTGATCATAGTTCGTTCAAACTTTGAAACAAATTGTCTGTTCAAGTGTTCAAGAATGTGTACTTCGTACAATTAACTACTTCGTCAACAGAATGAATTTTGAAATGGTTCTGTATGATTAAAATACTTTTTTAACATAAGTAATTGAAACCAGCTATTACGTGATACGATAATTTTAATCGCGTGATTTCTCATTGACGGATTAGGAACTAATGATTTTTATCGTTCAGTAATTTATTGTAACTCACGACGAGTGAACAGTCTAGTCATACTATGTCAGTACGTCGAATTTCGTATTCTGTTTTATTATTATTTTTTTATCGGGAAGTATTTGTAAACGTACGTTTGTGCATCGGCTAATGTACATATGTAAACTTTGTGGAAACGTACTAAAAATCATCCAACTCAAAACGATATACTCGCATATTGACTAAATCTTCAGGTTTTCTATCAACGGATACGAAAAACCGTAGAACAAACGAAGAATGTGATGACAACGACAACAAGAAAACGTAAGTGGCTGCAACAAACTAGTCTAAGGATTCTTGACGACGCAAAGAAGGCTGTAAAAAACGAAACAATACCGAATTCGTAAAATTGATCAAAAATACGATTAAAAAATAAAACAGCCAACGGACTCGGTCGTGTGTTTTTCGTTCACGCGTATGTCTTATCGTATACGTGTGATATATACAAACGACGTTTACATCGCTACGCACCAAGCTCATACTGTATGCCTAAAGACGTGTGCGCATGCGTCTACAATAATATATCGCGTATTAACTGTAAATGGATTAAAATACTTTATAAAACGATTTTTAAAACGCGATTCAGTTACACGCGAACATATACCCGAACCATTAATGTCATTAAATTTAGATTTTTTTGAAATTAACGACGGATCATTTCCCGCCATTATAGTTGGTAGCCTGTGTTCGTCAAAGCAATAACGGTTTTCCCGGGTATTTTTGCCGGCAAAAATTATTTACATTTTATCCTCGTGATTCATCGTGTCCAAATATTAATCATATCCACGTCCGCTTCTCTGTCGAAGACATTCGGCTTACGACGGCTATACATATATATTATAAATATATAGGAGAGAAATCATTAATGGTTTTATAGGCGAGTAAATAATTTACGCATAATAATATGTTCCAAGTATAATATCTGTTTATCCTACACTTTTCTATAAAATTGATAATTATAGGACTGAGATTTTGATCCATTTATTACCTTTGTAAGTATAGGAAGTATTTAGTTTTGGAAAAAAAAAGTATAGGAAATATGTGTTAGATTCGACGTTGTAAAATAATACCAATTTAAAATTATTTAAAATATCACTCGGATACTTCTCCAATAGAAGTATTTCGATTATACATTAAAATAAATGTTGTCGTTAATGGAACATTTTGAATTTAGCCAACTAGTTAATACACAGTGATTAGACGATTGTCGGTAATCGATAAAGTAATTTGTATATTTGAATAGTAGACGTTTATAATAACGTAATATTATATAATTGGGTTCTGTGAAATGTATTTATAGTATAAAATAGAGTTGAATAAATTATGACGATAATATTTTTCTATCGGTCGACGCTTTTCAATTGTTATTAGAATGTTTTAAGGAATATTTAAGAATAACGGTGTTTAAACGCTAGTATTTAAATACTTTTACTCAAATACGTCATAATATTAGTCATACGCTATATAAGCGTTATTTTGTTTTAAAACATTTTTTAAACGACTATTAAACTCTTCTAAACGCGTCGTAACGATATAGTTGAAGACAAAACGGTAAAACATAATACAACATTCTTATTCGTATTTTCGTTCGTCAAATATTTCGGAAAAATAACAATCGGAATTTTAGACCAAAGAGACGTTCTTAATAAAATGCGTACGCGTATAACACGCGCGTATATTATAATATTTGGGAAACGTATCGTTTTCAAAATTATACGAGCGGCGTTATTTTTGAGAACAAAGACGTTTATAACGTATTAAAAACGAAATTCGTGACAAACTCATTGAACGAACGTTATATAAGTATCCCATATAATAGAAAAGTATTTATCTTGTGTAAGCAATCGCTGGCATATTATAGTATAATGTGTAGTACGTGAGCCATTGCCATAGGCAATGATGCTCATCATAACCAGCTATACATAATCTATGATGTATTATGGAATAAATATTTACGTCTGTGAAAAAGATAATCTTTAAAAAGACCTTGAAATATTCCTTTAACGACTGGTGTTAACATTTTCTATTAAATACGATAATTCAAAATTCAAAAGACCTAATTGACCGTAGAATAATTCGTTTAACCAACGACGTAAACATGTTGGAAAGTTTGAAATATTTGAAAGAAACTTGCTCACAAATTGTATAAAATATACTACGTCCGATATAATACGGCAATACGGTAACCAATGTGTGTCTGGTTTTAACTGTTCTAATATAAAACCAGAGCGAAAGTTCAGGTATACACACCTACAAAGGACAAATACTAAACGGAATATTGTCACGGTGTGAAATTTTGCTGAAGGTTAAATAACCAACAATTGAAGGAAAAATAAAATGTATATCTGTATATATATAGTTATATTTATATAGACATGTACACACACACACACACAAACATATATAGATATAAAGGGAAGAAGGAAAAAAAATACTAATGTTCTTACGACAAAGTGGTATGTGGATAAATATTTTAAAAAAGAATTAACGATAGTAATAAGTTATTTTAACACGTACGGCGTTTGCGACGGAACGTTAACAACGAAAAAGACGATGGTGTTGCAATTATTTCAACCGCTGTCGTCGGTGCGATATATAATAATATCGATATTATTCGATATACGTCGAATAATCCGAAGTTAATTACCTGGATTACGTACATATATGGATTTATTTTGGGTAGCGGACGGATGAGATATGAGGGTGCAAAATGTGACCACGTTAACATTGTACGACGGATAATAATAAAGCCGAATGTCGGTGATTGATTTGATACAATTTCATTCGGTCGAAGCATATCAAAAAAGTTAGGGTTAGAATGCTGAAATACTTCAAAACGAGTTTTCAAACGATTTAGAAACATAGTTTCAAAAGTTTCAAAACGCAGTCGTACGTTTCTAGAGCTATTTTTACGGCCCTTAAACTCGGATTACAATAAAAATGTACCGACGTGAGAAATATCTGCTTACTATTTAAGAGAAAATAATTTGGTCGAAATGCTTATCCTTACACTGACGCGATTTAAAATTCTCTCTGTACACATGTTACAAAATGTTCAATAGAACGTTCATTATTCTCACGGATAAAATTTAAAAATCATAATTAAGGTCAAATACTAAAATTCAAAAGAGGAAGATTTGGCCAATCAAAGCAGAAATGACGAGGGTATGAAGTATGATGACGTGAGTATTTCAGATTTATATAATTTGAGTAATATATATAAGTAAATAATAATATCTGTACATTTGTTTTATATATTACTAATATACGTAATGTTTGTATAATTAATACGTCCGTTTATTAAATCTTAAAATTGTCGCGGTTTACAAAAAATACGTAGAAAACGTCACGAAAATTAAAAGAGAATTAGATCATCGGTACGCATAAATTGAAGAATTTGAAAAACTATTCTTCTTAATTTTTCGAATGCTCAAATATATTCTTGCCAAGTATTAAGTGTTTTTCATTTTAAGATTGTACACGCTCTGTTTATTTAAAGATCACTTTAAACGTAAAAGCTATATAGTAACGCCAAATACATTTAATATTTATGTCGACAAAAAAATAAAATAAAAAGTCGTTCGAATACCGAAGTTTTGTGAATACTTGTAAAATATGTATATGTACATCGGTACAAAAACCAGGAAATAAATACTTTTATTACTGCCGAAATCTAAAATCCCTCGCGGCCGATCTGTTATAACGAAATAATACGTGTTTACGTTCAAATCGAATTAAAAATATTAAAAATAATAATTCGTTAAACGAATGTACGCGTCGGTAAATTTAGTTATAGCGTCAAAACATATTTTTATTATTATAAAACGAAGAGCACGTCACAGTTTTTGGTAGATTTTGTTCATTGTCAAGCATACATTGAAGTAAAATGTATCGACGTTGTACGAAAAATAGGAATTGAAAGACGAGAAAACATTATTATTATATTATTCAACGCTCGTATTTATGGCCGTTAAATAAAAACCAAGTACTTGTACGCGTTTATAACGCGTTGAAAATTGTGGAAAACGCAGTTATTCAACACAGTGATCGAGACCAGTAGCGACGGTTACATGTTATGTATATATACGATGGTGAATTGTAGTCAAGTGTATGGCGATAATTAATATTGCGAACTGTATTTTCCGATGGTTAATAGCTCTAAAATATCGATCGATAAATCGGGCGAATAACAATAAGTGCGTAAATCATTTACTATAACGTCGTCGGAAGAATCGGGTTTTTGTCCGTCCGTTTATACGGATCGTAATCGTCCCGAGGCGCGTAATTCCGAATAGCCAACGTCGATTCCGCGGTCAAATAAAAAATAGAAATACTATAAATTACTGCTGTTGTTAATATTAAGTGGAATACAGCCGACAGTCGTAAACACGTCATCATCGTGACAGAGACGTATAATGACCGGGTGTGTCGAATTGTAGACGAAAATCTCACCGACGACGACAAACACGTAAGAGTGGGGCGCTCCCGGAAATGTCGGGAAATATCAAAAAACAAAAACTTGAAAGCGCGTTTTTACAAAACATAAGCCACGTGTCAGTTAAGGCCTTAAAATACGTACGAAGCTTATAATTCGCAACGTGCGACGCGTTATTTAGCGAAAAAAACTAATTTCCTACGAAATGTTGGAGAGTCGACAAACGCGACAAAAACAATATCTATAGTTATTATTCAGACTCATAGACATATTTTAAACTTGAACGATTCGTCTAAGGTATAAAAACGAATAATCGACGTAATATATCCGAGCCTAAATATGGCGAAAACGCCCGCGTTAATTCTATTTGAAATCACCAGGCAACAAAAAGTGATCTATGGTAAGTTCCATCCCCGAACATTTCCGAGTCAAATTTTGGGTACGTAAATTCCGGTGTAATCGGAATTATTTTTCGAAAATTTAACAAAAAAAAAAAAAACAAAAATTAAAATCCGATAATCAACGTTGAACTATTATTTTGAGAACGTATTATTATCGATTTACGTAATCGAATAAATATAAAATCTTACGTTTAAAACGACGTATTTTATCGTACGCGTTTATTCGACGGGGCCGATGCGCGGTCGTCAGATAATCGCGATCAATTAATACATAAAGGTCCACGCACTAGAATACATATACGATATATCGGCCGATTATTAAACGTAGTACGATAATAATATCGTCAGAACTTTGTTTTCGGTTTTCGATCCGGTGTCCCGAGGCCGTTGTCCTGTCCGCTTGCCAAAAATCTATCCGATAAAATTATTACCATTATTATTAAAGTAGAACGGCCCCGTATCGTAAACAGCTAATTCGTATACATTGTCGAAACGATAAATTACACGATTATCGTACGCACACACACGCACACACCTACACACGACCGTGGTAATATCGCATGAAAAAATACGCTTCGTGTTTATTATAGTAGTTGTTATAAACGGTTTTTAACGGGGATCTGGCCGGCGAAGAACACACGCAAGCGCTCGTTTACTATATACGCCAGCTAGGTAATAACAGTCGCGAGGCTGGGCAAATTTCTTTTTATTTAACTTTATTTATTTACGAGTGACGTTAATTAAAAATAATTGTTCAAGTTAAAAGTCACCTATAAAACTCACGAAAAACGTCATTTCGTTACCAATTTATTCAAAGAATAAAAATAATTTAAGGTATCGTTAGACAAAGTGCGCGATTGGCAGAGTTATATGTTACTATAGTCTCTTGTGAACTATCGTATCACCGAATTCCGCCTACCTAAATAGAATGTCAATGAAAACGTACAGAAAAGTTCGTCAAATTTGATCCTCTGTTTCATTATTCTAAGCAACGTCGTAATATTGAATAATAATAATATTATATTATTATTTTGAATAATAATAACTCTTAAAATTAACGCTACGCCGAGATCAAAAGTAACTCGTCAAGTTGATCACTTATTACTCGTCTAAAATAGTAGTAATTCGGTCAAGTTAAAATTTACGTTGAAAATACTAAGTTAACTCGTGAAGTTTTAAAATTTGCTATTGTAACAATCGCGAAATAACGGAAAAACGTTAAAGTCGTTGAATTTGTTTAAAATTGTAGCGAGAAACTGTTCAAACAACTAATTAAATTGTAAACGTAATTTATTACCGTAATAAAAAGCGCGTATTTATGTATTACGTATAAAATATGTATCTATTGACATCGACGACTTCGAAGTATCGATTGAAATGTATCTACGTGAATTACTAATCGAAATAATATAAACGAGAATTTCGGGTCCGTACTTAAAAACATATTTATAAAAATAATTTGTAGTGTTGTATTATAGCAACTATGGCCGAAGTGATAAATAGTAGAATCGAAAACACGCGTACAGCGTACGTAAACACGATAATATGCGTATGCGCGAATATAGTAGCCGAAAGAAGGTACCCCGCCACCACCACCAACCGCGGGAAGACTAAGTAAGTACGTAAATATATATATTTAAACATTCGTGTTTACTTATACGACCTGTCGAAAAATTTAGATAACAATGCGATTAGTACAAGTGCGTGGCGAGTGATAAAAAAAATTGTTGACCCGAACGACGGATTGTGACCCGAGAGACCTCTCAAAATATAATGTAGAAGAAAAAAAAATTTCGAACGCCATTAAATAACGATTACTTTTTACTCGCGACACCAACGAGTAAAAATATTCGTCGACAAGCAGGGGTCAATCGTGTGTCGAACGATTTATTATATAAATTAATCGCGAAGCGATACCTAAGCGCGAAATAATCGAATTAAGATCGCGTGATACGCTAATTGTAAATTCACGTATATTTATATATATATATATATATATATCCGATTATGTATAAACTGTTTATACGCAAAATAACGTCGGATGTTTTTCTTCGCCACCGTTTTTCTTTGTCCGTTATTTGAAGACCGCGACCGTTCGCCGGATAAATATATGCTCGATTCGGCGGAACACATTATTAAAGTAGAACGGTAATCGTGCGTATACACATATGTGTATTTATGAACGTCTTGGATACCTGTATATTATCCATCTAAACATATAGACATAATATGACAAAATACGGGATGTTTAAAAAGTAAATGGGAAATTGCGTTTTTCCCTGTCGATCTGATCTGGCAGTCGCAGACGAACAATGTATTATTGTATTAGAGTATTTTCCCGAAAAATTAGCTCGAAATATTCACCCGAATAACGTAAAGAGTATTCGAACACTTCACGCGGAACCGTAGCGGGGACTTAGTGAGACTGGCCCGAGCCAAAAGCGCGGTCGAGGAAGAAGCGCGAAATTGCGAAGGTTGAGTTCCGTAATTCAATATAAAAAATTAAGAATTTCAGGCCTCCATAAATATGGCAAAAGTAACAGCTTCGTTTTTCGATATCGCACAATTTGAAATAAAACGCTAAAAAAATTGTTAAACGACAGTTTGACGTTAAATGGTTAAACTAATAGCCGAGTTAAGAAAAAAACGGTTTTAGCCATCGACTAACGATGGTTAAAATATTAATTACGACAATAATAAAAATTATTTATTTTATTTTTTAAACTGACTTAATTTTTCGACTAAAACTAATTAGGAAGAGATATTTTTCTTTGACCTCCGCTCATAGCGTAAGTCTGAAAAACGAATATATTATAACGTGAACATATGTACATACATATGATCGATAAAATAATTTTAAAAAATATATCGATTTAAATTAATTTAACGATAATTTGTTAACAAAACTGAAATAATTATAATTGCAATTACCTTTAACTCTTAATGTAGTCAATTAAATTTTATCGAGTTAAAAATCCTCGTAAAAATATGTAAAGTATATTGTTTAAATTTAAGTTATAATATGTTGAATATAATATACGTACGTAAAACGTCAACGTTTTTTTGGGACTATAATGTTTATTTATTATAAACAGTAAACCCGATTAAATGACAATTCGATTAAACGTAAAATTAATAAAAATAACTTTTATTCGTAGAACAATCGTTACATTTCGAAAGTATTTTTACACGGCGCGTAAAATAACTTATTTTTCAATAGTATTTCTTTCGTGTACGGGACTTGCCGCCACGCGTAAAATACGTAAATAATTTCGAAAAATAAACCGACGGAAATTCAACGTGATATTATATAAGACAGGTAGCTGTCTGTGCGCAACGATCAGTCGTGAACGTGTGTGGTTGATCGCGATCGATTAGCGTAAAGATCTATTACAACGTATTATTACATATTGTAGCGGTTGTATACAAAATAATAATAATAATAATAAGTTCACCGAAAGTCGAATTTTTCTTTTGGTTTTTGTTTTGTCCGTATTTTGCCCCCGCTGGCGTAAATATTCCGGTTTGCTAAAATCCATTCTGTATATACGGCGTTAGTAATACTATATTACACCGCGTAAAATAGAACGGACCTATACACGCGGATATACGAAAAACGATCCAACGCACTGTCCATGAACTCGCGTTCATCAGTGACTCACGATCGAAACGTGATAATGTTACGAACACAATACAGCCATATTTCTTAGCTAGATCCTACCGGCTACTTACGTTCACAAATATTGTAATATCTATACGCCGCGTTCGAACAAAAAGGATCCTTAGCATTTTCGGTATTTCCGCTTATAGAACCCGAATATTTTGTGATTCGATTTGAATATCCCTGAGTATTCGATCGTAAAACGTCTTTTTAATTATTCGTTTGTCGTTTAAATACGTAGTGTGGGACTTTTATTGCTCGCGTACGATATAATTTGTGATGTATCATCCTATGTTCCGAGGCAGAATGGTTTTATTCGTTTCATAAAACAGAAATTTATTTCGGCCGGAACCGCGTAAAATATTCACGTCGAATTTAATATCGCGATTAATGTTCACGTCACCAGCCCCAAACATCGACATTTTAATATATAAAAGCAAAGGAGGGAATTATTCGTTTACGAACATTAGTAAACGATTGAAAATTATGCGTAATAGTATCGAGCAGTAACGTTAAGGGCAAGTAACGCGTTACTGTAATTAGGTTACTGCGGACAATTTTCTTACAATTTGCTTCCACGCGTTACAAAAACGTAATGGAAACGTTACGAGTAATTTCTTTATTCTAACGCGTTTCGAATATCGAAAATTCGACGAATACTTTTTTTTAATTTTACGATAAACGTCGATTTTACGATAAAATATGTTTTTATTCGTTTCAGTTTCCGCTGTTTTAGAGATCGGTAATTCGTGTACTTTATATTCACGCGGGGTTTCCTGTCGATTTAATACGATGGACGGACGTTATTTATGTATTATTTCAGTTTCGTTCGTTTCTTAATATCATGTTCTACACACGTGAACAGTATTTGTTATACTATTATAAATAGAATTTCATTTGAAGCGATAGAGACTTACGTACGTACGTAGTACCTAAGTACAGCTAAATCAAACGTTAATAAATAATAACGGCGTACTAAATAGTTAATAATGTACCAAACTCGTATTAAACAAGAAACGGGCGTCTATTTTAAAATATTTTCCGTGTATAATTAATACGCGTTGCGAAACATCAGCGAACGTCGAAAGTTTAGCGTGACGACAAAAAACACGTGTTATGAAAAACGAGCGTGTACGCTCGTCATAAAAATACACAGTTTGGCGAAGTCAATAATTTAAAACGCAAATAACGTCGTATTTAACGCGATTATTGTTCGTTAATTAAGTGATACGTCGAGTAAATAAGCTTCAAATTATCGACAAATTGTTGCGATCGACGTTTCAAACGCAGATTTCGATGAATTTAACGCGCCAAATGATTTCGCTATCATACGACGTTGGTATATAATAATAGGGGCCGTTTGCTAAAGAACGCTGTTCGTTTTGAAAATCGCGAGAGTTTCGCCGAAATCGGTGTTACTTAAACTGTAATCGGAACTTGTAAGCGTCGAGAGTCAAGTAACTTACCCAACAGAGTATACGGTAGATATCCCGCCACGGGCGGACAAAAGTGGGTCTCGTGACGATGACGTAACCACTAGCCTCCTCCACCGGTATAATATATAAAACGTATATATGAACGGCCGCGACGATTTCCTTCTTATTCGTATTTTTCGTGCGCGCGTTACGTTCGAACATATTATTTACATTGTAGTGGGAGTTGGACCGTGTGCGTCGAGCCGTGTGTCCCGCGACGAAGAGCGCGCCGTTTCTTTTACGCGTGTTTTCTTTTTGAATGAGCCGCGCGCGCACACACACAGTGTGACGTGAACCGCGGTCGGGTCATCGTCGTTTCCGCGCCAGTCTTCGGGTACGTAATACGCGCACGCGCGTTTTGTTCAACTGTTTCCGTCGAAGACAACGTTTCGAATTGTTTCCGTTATTGTTCGTACGTGTGTATGCGTGTATGTATGTGTACGAGTGCGTGCATCCACCCGTATACGTTTATTGATCGCGATCTGAGATGATCGATCGGAAGAAGTAAGTCGAATTATTTTTATATGTTTCTACAGTCCTGACGAACTACCGAACCGATATAGACCACTGTTGAAGTCTCCTTCGAAATTATCGCCATTTACCAGGTGTATTGGTAATATTGAAAAATGGTCAAAGTCAAGTTGACGAGAACTTGTTAAAAGTCGATTCAAAAATTAATTAATTTATATATATATATATATATCTTTTATTGCGTATATAACGAACATTATAAAAATAGGTTGATTCAAACGAAAAGAATAGGTTCATAAATCAATATTTATGAATAATATTTCGTTACAATTTTCGTTATTATTATTATTTTTTTCTATATCAACCAGAAATATTCAGAAAACGGCGATTTTTTTTACCTAAACTTAGCTTTTGTACGAAAAACATTAATTATAGATAATAACCTATTTACAGATACGTTATCTATCCAATTTAATAAATTTAATATTCCACAAATTAACTAGTGAAATAACTAAGATAAGTCTAAAATCGTATTTATTTTTTATACACGATAATTCAATTTGAAATTTCAATTCGTGCCCGTATTGTAATATATGTATTTATTCGTCTGATAATACTAACAATATTATCTTATAATATATATATGTATATTTAATTCTAGTTAATTAATTTAAATAAAATAAATTAATTTCGTGACCCGATTAATAATAGTATAAAAAAGTATAAGACGACATTTAAAAAATGTATAGTTTAACCTAATTATTATTACTAGTTTATTAGAGAACAATGTTAAAAAGAAAAACTCGACAATTAGAAATTTCAATGTTGACGAAAATATAATTAAACGTTAATAAAAACGAACAAATTAAACGAATAAAATAATAAGGTATACTATATAACGAAAAAAAACTACCGCCGGGAAGAAACGAATAATGCATTTGATAATACCGATTTCGAAGGATTGAGAAATAAATGGAGGGAGGGATTCACTAGGGCATGAAATGGTAAACGAGCTGTTGTCACGCTCAGAAATTAAAGGGCTAAACAATGGAAATAGAAACGAAGAGTCACACATTTCTGAGATCATCGCGGAAGGAGCAATGAAGTTAATCGTTTAAAAACAGATGTTTCCATCCGTTTATACTCCAGGTCTCCTTTTTACATTTAAAAAAAATCGTATACGTCTCCTCTCATTAAAAATCATTGTGACTTTTTTTACCATGTTGACGGTGAAGTAAGTATTTTTATTATACTTGAGAAATATTAATAATAATCGAGTTCAATCGCGCACCCCTTATGTTGGGAAACCTTAAGAATAATAGAAGAAATGGGCCTATCTAAACGGGAGAAGGAAACAATAATTGTTTTACGAAAAATACAAACGTAATAAACCAACGTTTAAAGGAAATTAAAAATACTATATTAATTTATGTTGTTATTGTAAATTTGTAAAACGCGTGTATATATATATATGTATATCGTCGGATATACGGAGTCGTGAACTCAACGCAGACATAACGAATTTGTAGATAAAAAAATCCCCATTTTTAAATTAATTCGATTCGCCGAAAACAAAAAAAGTATGATCATTTTTACATAAATCACGCGATTTCCAAAACAGTCGAACGTTATTTCCTCATATATAATTAACGTATACTCGACTGAAATTTATTCATAAACACGCGTGTAAACGTGATATTTTATATTTTCGACTATAAAACATAACATTTTTGGACCTTCGTACCTATGTAATCATATATTATATTTCCTTTAACAAATATATTCGAGTGTTGTACAATTACGCATTATATGTACTCATATTTTCTAATGAATTCGTTAATATCTTCGAAATACTTTTCTAGAGGATACGATATAACCTTCAAAGCTAACCGACCTACTTGAACGACAATTATATCGACAGATTCGTCAGAACTCATGAAATACCCACAGGCTATCTATAAATGTCTGATCTTATCGTCGTCAGATAGAAAAAAAACCCAAAAACAGTGGTTTTTTAACCACGCCTCGGTATCCACTACGAATAATTCTCAAAAATAAATAAAATCTTTTTTTCAGATTATTTGTACGTTTAAATACGTTCTTATGTCCGACACGTGGAAATATGTATTATGATTAACGCCAAATTTTGATGTAGACCGTGTACGATCTATAAGCGAATCTAAATGCAAATTATTTTTGATATAGGAAAACCTCACTGATTGTGCAACGAGAAATATATATATATATATTTATATACTATTATTATGATATTTAAAACTACACAAATGGTTTCAACGTCGGAACGGGATGACATCTACACTAATAATAATATTCATTTTGGGCAAAGCTGTTTAAAACAGTATACATTTTATAAATTATAATATAAGGTCCATTAAGATTTTTATACATATATATACGAGGGAAAGTGACTTAATTTGTATATATATCGAGAATAAACTAATAATCATAACATTACTTAATTAATACCATATAATGTATATGCGACTAACGAAGCTGTTGTATAACGATAAGGAGATTTATGTAAAACAAACACACTCGTTATTAAAATACGTTTTATTTAAATTCCTCTTATTTAATTAACTAGTATTATTATCATAAAATACGCATATATAACATATAATATTGTATTATTTAGACGGATATATTATTATAATTGGACGAATCGTTTGGGTCCACGTAGCTGTTTTTCATAAAAATACCTAAAATATAATTTCCATTTTCCTTCGACAAAATATATATAATACGTACTATTAAATAATAATAACGCGTACTATAATACACGTTTGCGTATTTGTTCACGATTTTATTCACGTGCCCGGTGTCGTACAATCTCTAATAAATCCGTTCGCTTAAAATAAGAATCATTTTTTGAGTATTACGTTCCATAATAAACCTATATCGATCTGGACATATACAAATGTCTATCGACCGCCTATATGTTTATTCTTTACGTGCTTGTAGACCATTAATCTGACATCGAAACTGTTTGGTCTCCCGACTGAAATCCCGAATATATTTAAATCACTTTTGCTTCCCTTTTCATTTCGTATCCAAGTAGTTCACCACCGTCGTCGCGTATTTTCTAAAAAAATCAATTGAAATCGTCGGGATTATTCCTTCATATTTAGACGCTCCAGTGTTAGTTGCCAACGAATGAATTGTTTTTTTACTAAATATAAGCGTTGTAAAATAATATTTTTGGAAATACCTCCAATAGTCGATATCTTATTGGCCGTTACGTAATAAACTATGAACTCTAATAATACATAAAATAAAATCACGTTTCGTTTGTTCGGAGTAATCTTTTATATACGGTTGAGTCGCCTCATGCCCCGCAGATATATTTAAAAATCACGAATCAATTACGTTTTTAAAATTATTAGAATATTACGTGTAAATCGTATTATTCTACCATAAATACTCGGAGATAATTTTAATTTTTCTGAAATTAAAGAAAATAACAAAATCGATTTAACGTTAATTTACGTGCGGAATAATGAATGTTTCAGCGACGTTTTGAACAATTATTATATAAAAAATATAGGCAAAAACGGTTATTAATATTAACGAAATCGGCGTAATATTGATATTTAAAGACGTCGACAATTTGATTCCCAGAGAGACGTAAAAATCCTGAATATGGCTTTGTTCTCCGAGAAAATTAAAAAAATAATTAGGATTGTTACGCATTTTTTTTATAAAAACTAAAAAAGTAAATCGGTATTTTAATTGTACGTAAATTTCACCATATTGAACGACGTAAAATTACTTCATCAAAGTTATCTCCGAAACACAAACGACGTTGACGAATAGTAAATAATAAATTTAATTTCCAACAAAGAGAATATAAACAAAATAATGTTATACACGGTTTATATTTTCTTTTAAGTTATTCGTTAATTTTATACATAAAAACGGCGCCTTTCGATAAATTAGTAAAAAGTATTGGATACAACAACGAACGAAGGAAAACAGGCGAGTTTCTTTGGGAAGAAAACGGCTATAACCTTATAATTTACAATACTACTCACGTATAGTAGCGTGTCTTTCGATCCGGTAAATAATATCCGGTGACAAATCATCCGGGACATTTAATTCGATCAAATGGTTTTGTAATACAAACGTATATATAATAGTATATCTTATACCTTAGCCATCATCTTATTGTACGAAAATATTTATAAATTAAAATTGCGAGAAATATCGTTTAAATATGCTATATAAATATATTTGTAGTTTCATATTTGTTCGACTTGGAAATGATTGTAAACATTGGCGTTTATACCGATTGAAGAAGTTGTCTTAACATCATTATGGGATGAAGCGGATGTTTCGTTAATAATGAAGAAACGTCGTAGTAGATGATTTCCAAAGAATTTAGGATTGGTTGTACATTTCCTTGAAGAAGAAATCCGACGATCTCGTTGGAAATTCGCAAATCGTTGTAACGATGTAATTATAAGGTAACGGTCAAACGAAGGAAGGAGTTAGCGCCATGATTTAAAAAACAAGTTTAGGATTTCGTATTAAAAAAAGACGTTGCTCGTAATTTCGACGTATTAAACATTTTTGGGTAATTAACGTTATACTGTTAGTATACAATTATGTGTTAGGTTTTATCTAAATCGTATTTTCGTTTTTCATTATTCGGATATTATTGTATTAAAAGTCGAATTTTTAAAACAAGTACTGCATAGTTCTTATCTGCGACATTAGAAATATATATTACGCGTGTATGTATAAAAAAAGCTACGAGATATTTGCCAGATATTATTTTACCGGATCAAACGACCCGAAAATTTTTTTTAATAAATAAATCCGTACGTTTTCAATAATACTGCGAACGTCTAATATAATGATATATAGAGGTATCCTATGTAGTAACGAATTGATATTTTTGTTTTAATTGCATAGCCATAAACAATTGCATTTCGTTCGGTCCGTCATTCAGATATAATAATATATACATATGTTTTCGTTTTCAGTGTGTATGTATGTATGTATATTATTATTATTATATAACGTTAAATATTTCCATGAACAATATAAAACAGAAAAAAGAAACAAAACCCTAGAGTGCCACCTCGTATTCTCGCGTTATAATATGTATATATCGATTTATAAATGATGGCCTTGTTCCATTGAATGAATGACAGGTGTGTTTTTACTCTTTCAAAGAATTTATTGTTGGATGTATAGCTACGATAGTATCTGCCCAAAGATTTCACGTTCAATACGTTTCGTATATTATAGTTAATTATATGCCATATGAAATATATATGAGCACAAACGAGTTAAAAAGTCGGAATTATCTTAAGTTTTTTACTTCGCAGATTATTACTCTCGGTTTAATGTCGTTAACTTATTTTCTCGTGAATTAACAACAACTAGATGTATTTTTTTTTGTTCCATTCAGCTTCATTTCGAATTCCGAACGTTTATCGTCGATAAATATTTTGTACTTTTCGGTTCGACGACAAACTAATTTACGATTTTTTTTCATCGGATTCTATAACAAGTGTTGATGTAAATATTGATGGGAAAGTAAATTAAATATTTCGAAAATCCGACACTCTAAAAGGTCGTTTGATGTATTTGTAAATGCAAATATGTGGGTTCGCGTTGATTAATTTAAGCTAATAATATTTGGTCAACCAATAAGTTATGATCGATTTTGAATTTTTAACTCGGTTCAAAAAATGTAGTCAACATAATATTAGCGAGTTAAAAAAGCGGAATATATAAAGAACTATGGTGTTCAGTTGAACACTGCCCTAATGTTTTGACCGTTCCCGAATATAACACGCCTATAATATTATTATATTTTCCGAATTCCAAATAAGTGATCGCCTAGAGTTGGATGTACAGCGACGCGTGTCATCACGTCTCGTTTTCTTTGGGTAAAAAAGCAACAACCGGAAATAGCTAAAATACGTGTCGAGATATCGATTTATTATTTACAAGATATTTTTTAAATTATATATCTTTTACATGAATACGAGACTTAAAACGTTTTATTGTGTAGTTACTTCTTTTTAACGCACTTTCAAACGTTTTAAAATTACCTTTTGTTATTCACCATTATAGCCGAATGTTATATAAACGATGTAATAAAGATTATTTATTTCCCTCCTAGATTTGTATAGCTACAATAACCCGCGTTTACTATTATGATTTTCACGAATTTTATCCACAA
The DNA here is from genome assembly GCA_025469175.1 of Geopemphigus sp. TES_GeoC_2020. NCBI lineage: Eukaryota > Metazoa > Arthropoda > Insecta > Hemiptera > Aphididae > Geopemphigus > Geopemphigus sp. TES_GeoC_2020. Next base: position 20,682 of record JAIPRN010001113.1, read on the forward strand.
ACATAATTCTATACGATAATATGATTTGGATAAAAAATAAATTATTAAACTTACCGAAATTAACCAACATATTTGAAAATTTGGCTCTCTAATATTTAAATACATTTGGTACCGATAAAATATTCAATTTTTTCTATACGTTTTCAATAATAGTGACTATAATACGAGAAGACGTAAAATGGTAACAATCGAATTTTCAGCCACTTTTTTTTTCGAATAAAAAAAATAAAACACAATTGTTTTTGGATATTTGAAATTCCGATTAAAGCAAATTATGTATTAATTTTACAACGGAGTGTTGTTTTTATCTGTGAACATTTTGTCGTACAACAGATATGTTCCAATTTTTAAAATAGATTCCACTTTCCGATAGAAAATTGTATCTAATTCGTTTATAATTTGTTATTTATAATAATTTATAATTAATTAATATTTGAAAATTTTTTTGATTTTCCCGGTAGTTTCCTAAAGCGTAATTAAGAACGATCCAAAATATAAAAAGAAAATTGATAAAATTGTCGAAACATCAGTTTCAGACATGGGCCATTTTTGTATTTTTTTAGGAGCTTAAAATGCGAAATATTTGACATACATATGTATAATATTTTAACAATATTTATCGGGCTCGTTAATTATTATAACCAACTAAATTCTAAAAAACAATATAATTCTAAACATTATTTTATAAGTGTAATTCATTTGACTCAATATCCATCGCATTCGTTAACTTTTTTTGTTTTTTCGATAATAATTTTAAAAACGAATTAATTTGTACGCGAAATAAAAAAACATATTGCACGTTATATCCGTATATTTTTAACATTTATACAGAAATGTGAAAGAAGTTGTTAAGTTTTTAACAGTTTTTAGTTTTACATTTGTTCTAAATATATATTATTACAATAGATAAGTGGAATACAGAACATGAATTATTCGATAAGTTTATGTGCACGTGTGTATATATAGTAATATTCTAAATGCCTGTGAGTAGATTTTGACGTAATAATATTCGTTTATGTCAGTGTACGTGTATATATATATACATTGGTTATTGAAATGAGTGTGTTATTGTTATTCGTCAATAATAAATTATATTGTTTTAAACGCAAATTCCTGACACATCAGTACATTATATGAATTATATATATAAAAGAATCTGTAGAGGGTAAGTATCCGTACTACGACTTTTCTCGTGACTATACATAATAAAAAAAAACGAATATATATTGTTATTCGAATTTTAATATCGATATATACCGGTACTCGAGTTATAATTATTTCCTATGGACAATATGAAACGTTTTTTTTTTACTAGTCGAGTACTCGTAAAAAGCCTATAAATAAAATTAGGCCGTCATTCAAATATTTCAATGCACGTAACAAAAAAACAATTACGAAGTGTTTGTTCGTAAAATTACTATAAACGATCTTCTGTAGTGTTTTCGTCAGTACGTATTTTTCACATTAGTACGCGCGTAACATATACATGCATGTGCAAGTTTATCGGCTACATTATTTTGCGTAATTCATTCTTAAAAAGGCCCGCGTTTTAGACGTTACGCGTTCATCGCGAAACCGTCGACTATTTATCCATATTTTGAATACAAAGTTGTTCCAAATATTTCGCGTCATTTTTTCGCTCTTTTTTACATTTTTCGTAAATAGAAGCTAGTGGAGGGCATACAATCGTGCCTTCTTTTTTACGTAAAAAAATATACGACCTATGGAAACCTCTACTTTTGACGTTATCCTTAATTGTTTTTGATTAAATTATTATTTCAAATTCAATGGCGTACGTGTAGTTTATAAATCAGCGGTATTACCGCAATTATAATCGAAGAGCGTCATTAAACCATGGGAACACCTCAGTCTATTACTTCTTCACGGTCTATATATTATTCACGACTACGAATTTACCAAATCAATTTCGACAATTGGTCCGTATTTATCCGGCCGTATATTAAGTCTATATAAAAATAGCGTCTTGAAACTCTGAAAATACTTGGAAATGCCGATGAATTACTGACAACTATTATATTTAACGACCCGACGTTCCATATATTCCATAATTTGTATAACATCAACGATCGTTATATATTGTATCGAATTGGTCTCGATTTACTTCTTCTTTGAATATAAAATTCGAAATATCAAATCGATTTTCTCATATAATATACGGTCCAGATATTTTCGATAAAGTGTTCTATTGAAAAAAATCACAACCATTCTAATTCTCGTATTTATAAACCTTATGAATTATGTATAGCGCGAATACGCGAATAGCATGGTCTACTTTTGTGCAATAATTTTTATTAATACGTATATACAAAGGGTGTCCAAAAAAGAACGAGACTATTTTTTTTAAAAAAAGACACCGTTTTGTAGATTAACAATTATACTAGACGAACAAAACAAGCCCATATCAGGTTTGATATGTATGATCCATTCGCTGATGACGGGCAATTGAATAAAACGTGTTTCTCGTGTTTCAGACGTTTAATCGGAGGATATTACAAATCAATATGAAACAATATATTTATATACATTTAGTGGTTTCTTAAAGTTTTGAGTTTAGATTTTGGACATGTATTTCGTTATAAAAAAATATACGTTTAAAAACTGAACACGCTTACGTGCAGTATTTTCAATAAATCACGTTCATATATATATATATATGCCATAAAGAAGTCAACACGTATTTCATTTGTATTAACAAATAAAAAAAATACTAAATACGATCGTTTAAAATGTATTAAATTAATCAAACCAACGAGTTTGTAATAGAAACATATTATTCTGTAAAAAATCCGTTTGGTGCAAACATAAATTAAGAAATCAATTGTACAATATGAACAAAAACCTACATTTCGGGAAGAGTTATCCGGATTGCAAATAAAATTACGTAAAGTTGATAATGAATTCGTTCGTTTCGTGAACGGAACGTCTACATTTAGTGATTGTGTTTAGTAATTTCCGGACACTGTTCGTAACTCGAACGGCGTTTGAATTAAATTTATTATTTTGTCTCCCCAACATGTACTGATTTGTATATATATATATATAGCCGAATAGATATTGTTGACACCTTAGCCACCGATGTTTATTACGATTATTTATTTATTTACTGTCCATTATTTTAATAATACTGTATATAAGTAATACATATGAACGAGCTGGCTGAGTGTCAAAATTTACCTTACGTTTTCGCCATCACTTGAATTTAAAACTACATACCGTGTCCGTGGGCATATTGTGAAATGTAATAATATAATATATATATATACATACATACATACACACATTATATTATTATATGTATTGTCTACGTGATTAAAATCTCGAACAGAGAGAATATATATATATATATATATAAGTGAGAATGACAATGATGATAACTATATGGTTGATGGGAATGTGACAGGAAAGAGGACGTTGTGTACGTACACATACACATATATATATTTATGTGTATATCGTCTATTGTACGATATTTTCCAAGGCTGGGAATTGACTAAAAAGTTCAAATCGAAATACGTAAGTTAATTTTAAATAAAGAATACGTATTAATTTAAAGATATTCGGTTCTTTTCGCGAGTTACTACAAAACGGTTGACTTTGATGATTTATTAATTTTTTCTTTTCTAAATGTAGATAATTCAATTTTTTTATAAAGTTCTATAAAAGTAGTAGTCACTTCAGCTAAGGAAAACCATTAATATATATATATTTATATTAGACCGAAAAGACAGACGGTAAATTATGACTCATGTAAGGCATTTCGTTCACGATCATATTTAGTAAACGGCGTTCATATTGTAAAAGTATTCGAAATTCCATTCACATTTTGTAATTTAATATAACAAAGTTTATATTGACATATATTTCGATTATATTTTTATCGTCGCTAATATTTCGCTAAAATTACTATTTTTCGAGTAATTAAAAATTAAATGTATAGAAATATAACATTCAGCGGCAAAAATTTATAATTAATTTATATTTAAAGCGTGAATAATTTGTCTATACCTATACATAACAAACAAAAATTGTTTTGTATAAGAGATATTAAATTGTAATTGTATACCAGTTTTTCCGATGTTCCAGTAATTTTTGTATTTTCTATTAAAAATAGATTAAACGACTATTAAGTTAAGTTACGTTATATTTGGCGAGTTTAACGGTTAATATCACATAAGATAATATTATTTGTATTTCCTATTTAATTATTGTTTATACGATAAACACGAATTGATAGCTATGGAAAATGTACAAATTGAAATTGTTACCGTTTTTAGATTCTAAATCGTGTCGATTAGGACATTACGGTTAAAAATAATACGGTTTTAATGTGCGCATTCGTTTATGGGTGAATAATTATAACGATCGTGAACGAGCTCAATTTTTAAGTGAACTTCCTCCAAACGTTCGTCATAAGGTACAATATAATATGACCGTAATCAAAATTTACGAACCCGTGGCTTGTATAAATTTACCGTTTTCAAAACATTGACATTTACCGACCGTTAATATTGCTACAAAATATACGCTCGTTTTTATTTCTTTATTTTATTTTCGGGTAAAATGAGATCACGTATTGTGATGGCCTGTGTACATTTTCATAACATAAGTACGTAACTAGTAAAAATTTATATTAACATTTTTTGTAAGGTATAGTCATATTACTTATTTTATATTATATATATATATACACGCATACCTATATTTATTACTCGAACATTAGCGTGCCAAACTCATTGACACAATAATAATAAAAATGAAAATATTTACATTTGAACAAACGAAAACATTTCGCTTTTTGTAGTCTAATTTATATAAATAAAAATATACAGACATAAAATATTAAATTATATATATACAGGCATACAGGTATAAATAATAAACTATTTAACGTCTGACATACGTATAACGTATCGATGACTCATTTAGTGACAATCTTTCTTTGTTAGACATATACCTACACAACTACACCCGGATATAACGAGTTTGGATTAGTATGCAAATGCGAATTTTTTTTAACATATAATAAACAATTTGATAACTATCATATTACAGTTATAGAATCTTATATTCACATATATAAGGATTTTTATTTCCCATATTTTCGATAAAAATGTATTTAGTGGTTGTAAATATTTAAACAGAATAACAATAAACTTAAAAAGAGAAGGCTAGTAATGGTTTAGCCCCTTCTCTAAGTAAAAATTTAAAGATTTCTTTTTAATATCGTTTCAGTTTAACAAACTTAATGAAATTGTTTAAGGGAAACGGTGGAAACGGTGTATTTTACGCACCATTTTAGGTCCAAAACTAGACAAAAATATCGACTGAATAATATGAACTGAATTTAGTTCTAATAAAAAATTGAATTCGTTATTTTTCTTACTAGGTTATCGTGGAAATTGATTTTTAATATTTTAATTGAAATTGCGTTTAAACGCCGTATTAGGATATTTTTGAACATTTGTTTAGCAGACTAAAAAAAAAATTAAACATTTAATCACAGAACCTATATTTTTGTAATAACCTAGAAAAAAGACTTATAAGATTAACGTGTTAATTGGAATTCAATTCAGTTCATTCCCAGTGATTGCATTTTTGTCTAACGTTTAAACTAAATCATAGTGCTCTGAGCGTAAAATTAATAACCCTCGTTCAAATTATATTTACGTAGCAAGCAGGTAGCAGTTAGCATACCCCGCAGTTATGTCTAACGACTCCCCAGGGCAGTAGGTATATTGCCAGTGTAACGTCTAATTAGAAAAATTAGAATTGGAAAAACTAGTTGGCAAATAAATATTTCAGTTATGAAATTTAAAAAATGTATATATTTAATAGCAAATTGTTTTCAATGACAAATTTTTCGCGTGCTTTTGTCGACATTTAAACGCGTAATATCTTGAAATGTTTTTATTTTTTCGATCGCGTATTTGTAAATCGTATAGCGTATATATTTAGGACGTAAAACTAATAATAATAACAACTACAACGCCTTCGATTGTCGGAAAAACAATAACATAGACGTGTAAAAGTGTGCGTATGCGCATTAAGTATAGTACTCGGTTTATTTATTTTTTTTATTTTTATTTCGGCTCCAAGTCGTAAAATTTGAAGATGATACATATTTCAATATTATAACATGATGTACAATACAATATACTCGTATAATAATAATAATAATATGATCGTTCTAGACCTATAAAATGGTAACGCAAAACGGAAATGTCTCGGATTTCTTCGAAACTGTTTAAAAAAGAAAAACTAAAAAATACGCGTATATATTACAAATATACTACGAATTGTAAATATAGTTATACATTCTTATGTGGACCGTAAAATGTTGGATTGATCATAGAATGGTGGACGGATTTAAAGGTATTATTTACAGTCAGTCAACAAAACTTAATTGTGTGTTTGGCACTAGAAATTTTATTTTAATAAAATAACTATACGTATACAACGTCGTTGCCAGAGAATTGTAAAGGTTTAATTCCGCTCCCTCACTTATCTGTCTTTTATAATAATGGTGCCGTTGAATTTGTTTTTTTTTTGTTATTCAATAAAGCCGTGTAATATGTAGCGATAATACGCGAATTCACCTGTCAATAATAATACTTAATAATCACTAACGAAACTAATTATTGCCAATTATCTGTTCTACGGTATAATTACTTTTTAAAGAACTCTGGACGTTGGCCATATACTCAATAACTATATTTCGCCGTCATTACGTAAATATTCGTTTTTCAACGAAATAATACTATTATTTTTTAGATCTGTTATATAATACTAAATTACCAAGGATAAACATGTATGTTATTGTTTTTGTAAAATAAATTAATTATTTTTAAAAACGTTAAAATTTTTTACCAAGTATCTGTATTTAACGTAGAGTAATCTATTTTTAGTATTATTTAGTTTGATTTATATTTTATTTCTCATTACATAGATTCTTCTTCAATATACAAATGCTTTCCTAGAATGTAAGATTATGGTTTTGTTTATATTTTGTATTCCATGAAAACATAACTGCAAATATAAAAATATTATTTTGTTCACATTACTAAGTATGTATTATTATAGGTTTTTAACGCGTACACATATTAATAAATATAATCTAAATATTATAATTAAAAAAAACTAAGATTCTTCGTTTTTTACGATTCTTTCGTTTTCAATATTTAGTATATTTATTTATGTTGATTTAAGTTATTGGACTGCAATTTAATTATGTTATAAAAGTCTAAGAGAACAAGATTCATATGATTAATAAAGAAAAACATATATGTAAACGTTATCGTAAAATAGATAATTCTAATTTTTAAATATAAAAAGAACGTATTAACGTTATCATTAGATTGCGATTTTCAAAATGTTATATTTAGTCCAAACTTTAAAAAAAATGTACATACATATGCGTAATATTGAGATAAATAACTGGTAACATTTTTAAGCGTTTTAAAAAATCTTTTCAAAATTATAACCAAAAAACGAATTTCAATTTGGTGAAAATAGTATATGTCGACTATATTATCGGTTTTGTACAATTTTTTGATAGTTTTAAGTACGTTATTGTGAAAATCAAAAAACGCGTCAAATGAAGTATCTACAAAATACGATAATTATGATAATATGGCATACGCATTTTCTATAATAGCGGAAATTGGAATTGATGTAAAAAATCGGTGCATTCGTAATATACGAAAACTAAAGTAAAAAAACACGTCATCGATATATTAAAATGAATACATTTTTCACTTTGTTCGGAATCTAAAAGTAGACGTTGAAGTATATTGACATCATGTGAAAATATATACGAACAATATATGGAACAAAAAAGTTGTTTTAATTAAAATGATAACGTTCGTTCCGATACTAAAATTATTCTATTCAATAATAAATACCTCCCTTTGCCCTGACAACAATCCGTAGTTTACGACGCCTGAAATTTTTATAATAGACATCGAATTATCAAGACACATAATCGGCGTGTCCGTAATATTATTTATTGATCGATTGATTATTATTAATAAAGCACGGCCGAGAAAATTATATATCAAACCAATTTACGAGTATATGCGTTTATGAATTATATTTCTTGTTATGTATTCTGTTATGTTTCTCTATTAGATACAGTTTTTTCAAGTATGACTGATTAGGTTTATCTATTATATAAACCGTACTATTGTTAAATTAATTGATTGTATACAGAAGACGAAAAACTGATATACTTAAATCCTATTCGTTAAAATTGAAAATATAACGTGGCTGAAGAATGATAATTATACGTATATAATGTTATCGATACATCTATGTACAAGTACCTATAAATGTCGCGTCCGCTTAATCAAAACAGTTTTCTCATAAACGAGACATCAAAATTGTGAAATTTAACTTTAACGGAATGTAACCGTAGGTGGTGGGTGACAATCCGCAAATTATTGTAACATTGTCATTATGTTCGGTGGTAATATAGGCTATACTATAGGCTAACCTAACCTTTTTTTCTATAAATCAGCAATACACTCACTGGCCCGGAATGCCTGAAGGCAGTACTTCGGACCAAAAATAAAAATCATTTTAATGGCCGTACCTGGACTCGAACCCGGTACTTCCACACCCTAACAGGTAGACGTATTACCCACTACACAATAAGACCTTAATAGGCTAACCTAACCATCCGCTGGATTATTTTTAGGCTTACGTGTGAAAGTAATAGTATGTTTGCTTTCCGCTGTAATATAGGTCTTCCCTCGCCGAATACGGGTTAAAAAGTAACGTGTTTAATAAAAATGAATCGAGTATCTAATATCGTCCTGTTTATTAAAAAATAAGGTTAGGTGCCGAAAAATTTTTTAATTATTTAAGGGTAATAATATTATAAATACTATAGTTTTGCACTCGTTTAATCAATCGGCTTATATAAGTATATTTTTTCATAAAACGGACGTCCACTCTACGAAATAAATTTAAAATATATATATATGTGTGTGTTAGTGTGTGTGTGTGTGTGTGTGTGTGTGTGTGTGTGTGTGTATGCATATGTAACACGTGCTTGTACAGAAATAAATATATTATATAAAATTATATTCAATATTTTTGTACTTGCGACATCACGGTAGTAAATAAAAAATACTTCATTTTATTGGTTTTGGGTTAGGTTCAACGAAATGTGTACATAATATATTTATTATGTTCTATTAAAAATTCAGAAGAGAATTAATAACAACAAAAATAGTGTAACTACATTCGTAGATTTTATTACTACGAACTTTAATTTGTAAACTTCAAACTGCAGCATACATGTATACGCTCATATGACGTATACCACAACCTATAATATATTATAATATTATATTACGCGTATTATCTGTGCGTATACTTACGGTAATAAATAATTTAAATTTTTATGGCGAAATTATTATGAACTCGACCGCTATTAAATGTGTATGATATATATATAGTACAAATCCGAAGGATATTTTTTATTTTGAAATAATTATTTTTATTGCATTGCTCGTATAGTATATTATATATATCAATGGTCAAAAAATACATAGAAAAACTTAGATGTATACGAGATCTGTTCGAAAAATTTGAATTTTTTTTTTATATACAAAATTTTTAATTACTACGTACTATTGGAAATGATCACCTTCAAAATATTTTTCTCCCGATTAAATACAACCGATCCAAACGAGCCTCTTCCGTTATTCGAAAATTTTACTTTAGAATTACTCCAAAGTTCTATAAACTTAATCTCTTTTGTCACATTTTCCTTTCTCTCATCGAGATCTTGAAATTGTCACCTTACGAGTGCAATTTTTTGTCATAAAAAAAAAGTCGCGAAGCGAATACGACGTATTTTTTTGTACCAAATATTTACCATTGAATTTCTAAACGACTAAGCGTTTTACGATAAATAATAAAGTTATCCGTTTTGATATTTTCTGAAAACGTTATATAATTTGTCCAACATAATTGTTATCAATCGCCAGATTGATTTGAAGCTTTTTCCGTTATATTTCTATCGTCCGTTTTTCTTTTCAATTTTAAACATGAATCGCGTCTTTGATATATTCAAGTCTTCCTATTTTGATTCTTTTCTTCAACGTTCCGTTCTATAATCAATTTCCACAGTTTTCGTGTCTGAATATATAGCCAATCCATTCGTTTCGTTTTTCATCAAGCTTTTCCGATATTTTATTTAGTACCACTTCGTTAGTTATTCTCTCGGTCTAGCTTATTTTTCTTTAAGACTACCACATTTCAAACGCCCCCGATCCGTTTTTTTGTTCTTCGATTCATTTAACGTCCAGAATTCATATGGTTGTTACGACTATTGTTCCTATTTCGACGTACACAATCTCGTGAAAATAAATGTAAAAACAAATTGGATAACAGTTATAATACGTATATATATATAAATATGTATACGCGTATGTGTATAGGCAACAACACCGTGACCGAAAATTGACTATATTACCGTTTCCACGGATGGATTCACCGAGAGTACTCATCCCACAAAAAATGCCCCGCATAAAAACGTTTGCCGTGTGTATAGTTAATAGGTACGGTTTATTTATAAACCGCGACCATTGTATTCGTTTTGCAGTAAACCGCAGCCCGAAATTGCATATAAACAACTCTAAAAGCGCGGCTCTATATATACCGTCCTGGGAAATGAGAATATAAAATAATATGTCGTCGGTCGTACGACTGTCATTTTATTAGTTCCTCGTATTGTTATAATAATGTAATATAATATAGTCGAAATATCCGTATTATATTTTATCGGTCGGCTGGTCGGCGCCACCCTTACACGTACATGCTACGTATACGCATACGCACTTGTAAATATAATTATTGTTCGACTTACACGCGGCAAACGAGGTGAGTGTAAATTTTACATACAAACGATTATTACGCGTTGTAAAACGGTTTATGTATGTTTTACGAAGCCGTATATTTTCATCGTCGAAACGCCAGCATTACAATATAAATTTATACTATGCCCGCCAAAACAGCTATATGTCGCCATATCTCGTTTGGATTTTGTAAGTCGCGCGAATACATTATACAAAGCGTAATTAATAATGTATCGCACTTTGTGCAATAATGTCTAAAAATCCGAAATGGTTACGCGCTTCGTACGTTCAAATAATGTCGACGGTCGGAAGACGAAATTTCGGCCAAAATGGGGTTCCGACGAAATATCGAACGTACAATTTACGGCGCTTAACGCGTTTTTCGTTTAAAGAAAACCTCGTCCTTTTCTATTTATTTTAACGCCGTAAGCCGATTTGTTTGAACAACGTCGACAAATGCCGTAAGCCACGTCGAAATGTTTTTAGAACACGATCTCAACCTCGATGTTCATTTTAAATTGGTTGTAAACGTTTTCTTTTTAAATAATATACCGAACGCGTACGTTTTACACGCGAAAGAAACGAACGATATTATAATGTTTATATTTTTGCATTTTCGTGTACGACAGTTTTTAGTTACAGTAATCTAATATTAGCATAAGTATGGCATATCTTCCATTATTCGCATAAGAGTATGGCCTCCACATTTAGGAAGGCTTATATAGCTGATTTCGCGATAAAATATTTTCCGTCGCCATTTGATACTGAACATGAATAATTATTTGTAATTGGAGAAAAAAATAAGAATTGTTTCTTCGGATCAAGGTAATAATTCAGAAAATCGCAAAATATTACGAATTCGGCAAAGACCTGAAAAATGTTTGTAGGTAGATTGTACGCTGAAAAAATGACGAATAAACGCATACTTAACTTGCTTTTTTCATAATAGTATTACTCGTGATTATATCGCGTAATTATAGCGCGTATACGTATTACGAGAAAGTGACCAAATAACCAACAAAAAAACAATAATAATAAATTATCGAGTATAATATTTAAAAAAATAACTCGGGGAAAAAAATACTTTGGAAATTGTCTTTCTACAAAGAAATTCGCGTAATCATATTACAATGTTTTCTCCGAGAAAATACGTAGGCGGGTTAATTTATACGGAACACTCGTTCGAATAAATAACGATACTTGAAAATAGTTTGTAGGAATATTAAAACTAAGACGTGATGAATAATTTCACGCATGTTACTAAGAACAAAACTGGAAATGCGCTTATTAATAATATTTTTCGGTTGATTAATTTATCTTTTGTTTGTACGGCCAAAATAATAAACACGTGAATACATGTGTAATATCGCGATTATTCGTCGAGATAATATATTATAAACACGAAACGAATAATTATTTTATAACGAAAAACGTAAATTTTTGTGAAAACGCGAACAGTATTACATATTACATTATCTCGTTTGTTTTAGACTGTCGTCTAGTCATATTATTATTATGATATGTAGAAAACAAAAATTACTAACAATAAACAATCTCATCATTGGACTCCAAGTAGTTTTATCTATATTACGTTAAAAAAACCTAAACATAATTTTTATACGAAATCTAGGTCAAGGTAACGCGTTTTATAATATCTAAATATATATATATATATATATATATATATATATGTACCAAAACCGTATTTATAAAATCGAGTACAGACGAAATTATAAGGAAAATATTTAATTAAACTGTAATTTGTGCCTAGGACAAAATCTGAACATAACGCTAATAGGTATACTAATAATATAATATAATATATATATATATAGAAAACTCTACTACTATATAATGTATCCAGATATTATATATTATATATTAAGAGACGTATATGCTTTTTGTATACCTTGAAAACAGTTTTAAAGATTTTTTAATTAAAATGGGTTTTTGGACGATTTTAGAAAAGAATTGATATACACTATAGGTCCTAACTCCACTTCTCTTTCACGTTGAAATGTACCAAATGATTTCTAGCAATTTTTTAGTGTCTGATTAACGTATATTATTTCCGTGGCAATTTTCGTATTTTATAAGAGTTTTTAACGGAGTTCTGAAGATACGTGTCAGTCTCTCGTTGTTTTTTCCAATATTCAGTACGTAATTAACGTATATTTGCACCGGACTCGCTGGTCAATTTCTCACCCGCAATAACAGTTTTAATGTCCCACGCTACTCTCGAGCTCATAATCTATTGTCATAATTATGTAGGTACAAAATTGTTTAACGATGTTTTCGTTTTTTTACTTCGGTTTTGAAAAAAATGTTTTTAAACGATTTGTCCGAAATTATATTTTCTTGATCTACGATAATCGATAATAACGACGGTCCCGCGTATTAAATATCAAACAATTAACTGAAAAACGAAACTAAATTCGAGAGAAAAAAGGCGGTACGTTTGATTATGTCGAAATTGGAAATACATTACGTAATATCATTTTCGATACACCGACACGTCTAAATAATATAATACGTCACACATTCGTATAATGTAATACACGCGTATATCAAGTCAGCAATCGTCATTCACATAATATTACGCGCGGTGTACACGAAACAATTGAGATTCGAAACACTGTCGAGTGATATTTTTTATATATATATTATTCAATAGAAGTTATGGCGAAAATCGTATGTGATCTTCGGAGTATGTACAAGTGTAAAATAGTACAAATATATATATATACGCACACCCGCGACAGTTCGTGTGAAAAAATCGATCGAATAAAAAAATAAAAACACGCGAAAAATTATAAAGTTTATTTACACGCGTCGCCGTCGTATTCACCTGTCGATACTTGTACCACACGTGGATAAAAAAAGGGGTGAATTGGACTGAAAAAAGTGTCCCCTACCGTCATTTTTCGCTACGGAATAAAAATAAAATACGTTTAGAAACTTCTTGGCGTATTGTTTTTCAAAATTTCGCTCGTGTTCGCGTACCGCGTAACGGTTCGCGATTTCCAACACAGAATTCTCCGATTTCACAGGGTGGCGCTATCGCGACCGCTTTGCGGTCATATTTGTTTATCGAAGTCCCGTTTCGGACCAAAATCAACAATCACGTACGGTGCAATACAAACATTGTACGCGTACAAACGTAGACGTTTGGAAATACCCCCGGAAAAAACGCGTAGTTTAATACCCACTGCCGCCGATCCTCAAAAGACGAACGTCGATCCAAATCGAAAATCGTCGTCCAGCTGAGAAATTTGTAGCGACGCCTTCTTTTACTCGGGAATACACACGGGGCCGCGGTGTATCATTATAAATTTCGAAATTTCGTTCCGATCCCCGTTCGTAACCTAAAATAAGGTTGCTCGTCGTCGGCGCGGTGATGACGGGTTCCTCGTAATATACAACGCTTACGTATTATAATATATTACATACTCCAGTTTTTATTATTACTTTCCGAAACCTTCGCGCGCGGGGTAATACCCGTCGTCGATTGTCTGATTTAACGAGCCGTGGAAATTGACTCCTTTCAAAACGGCCGTATACAGTCGACGCGTAGGCCATCGCCACAAAAAAGTAAAAACGCGTTCGGGCCTGACAGTTTGTGCACTGTTCGGGGTCCGTATACATTATTATTATTATTATTACGATCACAATACGTCCTATACATGGGGTTCGACAGTACATTTCTAGAGACGTCTCCAGACATACGAGCGCGCAGACACACACAATTGTTTAATATACACAAATGACATTGAAAACGAGAATAGTTTTTTTTTTAAATGTAAGATATATCGGGCCCGTTTGTCCGTGTAACACGAATTGTCGTCATCTCCTGCGCGTAGATCTCGTCTTGTGAATACACAAAACGGACAAAATGTTTGTGACGAAAGTTTTTATTTCCTAAAATAAAATACGTAAATATATCGCTCGTTATTTTATTTACGATTTACGATTCCAAATACTGTGAACGAATAAAATAAAAACGTTTCCATAGCGTCCATATTTTGGACCATATACGCCTTTAGTTTCCTCACTATCAACATTCCTCTTAGATGTAAACACGTTATTTTTTTTACCTCTTATAATTCTCGATAATTGAGAAAAATAATTTAATTTAGAAAAATCTATCGATTATATTCATGCGGACATAAAAGAAACGTAAAGTTGATCGATTACGATGACTGCGACAAACTTCGATGCATTTTTTCTATCGATTCTAAACGAGTTTTTATATACACATATTCGTGTTTGGTTTATTAAAAATTCAAAATATATACAGTTAATTTTACATATTCTTTCGGCTTTTTTTATTCAATTCCTATAAAATGCGTATTTAAGATTTCTTTCTAGCGTGTGCATTTGTTTTCAGTTCACTTTTAAACGTTTCCTTGGTTATATATGTCCGAATACCAAATAAAAAGCGCTTATATTAAAACTAGCTTTGTATGTATAATCGACAATTCATTAAATTCGTATAAAATTTTTTTAGTATTTCGTTTTTTCGATTATTGAAAATCATATATTGTTACAATAATTTCAAAGGTGTATTAACAGTTTTAACGAGTATTTTATGTTATTTTTTTTACGTATTAATAATATTATGTAAAAATATACACGAGAAATTAAAAATATATTAACAATTTTTAGTGCACGTTTAAAAATAATTTACGTATTAAACGATTATTTAAATTATTTAATTATTTAAACGATATTTAACGATTTTAAAAGCATATTTCGGTAGTTTTATGCGCGTATATATATATAATGCATATGAAATAGTTGTTCCATCTAATTTTGACGATTTTACTAATAATAAAAAATCAATTATTATTCCAGCGGTATTTCAAAATAGCAAATATATAAGAAATCTGTGTAAAGTTTATGAAATAATAATAATTATTATTCTCGTTTCTCGCAAACAACGTGTACCAACATTAAAATTACATGATATAATACTTATATAACCGTTATAAATTCGTGTTCTTTTTTTTAATGAAAATCACGAAAACATTTTCATTCGGTGATCTTGGATAGTTATCATCCCTCGTAAAACCTTTAGGCTATAATAGATTATTGACGGATTGAAATACGTAAAGTTAAATTCATTTAAAATTTAAAGTAAGTACGGGTTATAGTTAAAGTATTTACGTAAAAATGAAACAAACACTTTGGGTTACTAGTTTTACTACACAATTCCAAATTGAATATCGATAAAATATCTATATTATTAAAATAAACGAAACCGAAAGAATTGAAAACCGATAATCGAAATCAAAACCGATATATATATTAATTGAGGTTCAAATCGAATTCGTAAATCGAGTTTTTCAAACACTAAATAGATATTAACACGTACTTATTATTCAAAGGTGCGTCATATTATGTTGGATATATCCGATTTATTTTCGGTAAAAAAGGCGACAAAAATTGAACCGCGTGGCTGGTATAACGTACGATATTAACGAGCTGAAAAACTTTTCGAATATAAGTACGAGCTTTTAAGAATAACGGTATTTTACAAAACGACGTAGCTTTAAAAATGCACGCGTTATATACAAAATATAATGTGAAAATACCGTTTACAACCGCAACGGTTCGCGGTGGATACGAATCGTTTTCGTCCACGGAGCGGATTCATTTCCCCTCACCCATCTTCTCACCGATCCGACAACGACGACGAAGTTTAATAATACGTTATTTATTCCACAAAATTCGTACTACTACAAAATAAATACGCCGTTATACATACGTACACCGAACGTGAATTATAATATTCTAACGAAAACCCGTTTTATTTTTTGGCGGTTTTCGATCGTAATAATACGTCGTCGACGGTGACTGGACTATACTAATTCACGTGAAATGGTAATTTGAACCAAGTTTCTGAGGTCACAAATACTAAACATTTTGATCGAAGCCGAAAATATATTTAAATACGCGTGTATTCGATTTTCGGCATTTAAATACAAACATTTCCCTTGTTAAGAATTTTAAAATAAGATTATTCTTTACGAAAAATTTGAAATTTAAACGCTTAGAAAAGAAAATGTGACTTTTAAAAAAATTTAGCAACCATTAGAATAACAAACAAAAATGTTGTTAATTTTTAAGTAATAACCAAAATCACCGGAAAATATTGAAGTTTTCAAAATCAATGGAATGCAAAAAAATGTTATATACCTATGTTAATCGATAAAACAAATAACTGGTAAAAAGTTCTAGTTTTTCGAAATATTTTTTTGGAATTATAACAAAGAAACGAAATTTGGTTTGATAAAAATATGAGGAAATTTTACTGTATTTTTTTTACGATGTGTTCACGCGCTTATTAAAACTATTGAGAAAATCAAAAATCGTATTAAATAAACTATTCCAACTAGATACGATTTGCTAATGGAACAGAAATTGGAATCGAACTTATAAATTGAAGCAATTGCGCAATACGAAAGTGTTCACAGATAACAAAAATATATCGTAAAACCAAATACATTCTTCGTTTGTTTCAAAACTTAAGATGGAGTAGGAAGTTCAATAACATACGCAATCTACGATTTCTGTACCGATTTCTAAATTACCAAAAACATTATGTTTTATAATGGATAATGTATACATGTATAACGCTGGTCAACGGATATTCGTACATACTCATATACTCATATTATATATATATATATATATATATATATATATATACGTATATTATTACATATTACGCCTAAACTGAAAACGTGAAATTTAAATATAAAATCGTGACTCAATATTGAACGCGCAAGGTCCTACGAATATATACCACTTAGTTGTTGTTCATAAATATTATTTCGAGTTTGATCGATTTCATGATTTTTAAAACTTCAATTTCAGTTTTATCGGAAATTGTTTTCCGTTTCGTCATATTATATTCCGCATTCGACGCAGCGGCGCCAGTGAAAGCCGAAACGTTTTTACGTACAGGCCTCCGCGACGACACGGACAATAAGTAATAACAATAATTATTTTTATACAATGACCACGGGGTATAAACGTGACGAGTTGTGTATAGTTCATAAGTACTCGGGGAGTTTTCGTTTTTTTTTTTTTTTTTTTTTTTTTTTTAA